>JALPVH010000209.1:0-99698 GCA_023242295.1 Diaporthe ilicicola
AAAGTAATAAATATTTATTATATTTAGGTTTTTATACTTAATTAAGTAATTATTATATAAAATATAACTTTTAATAAATAGGTTTTTTATAAGCTTAAAATAAAGAATAATAGATTAAATATAATAGAATATATAGATATACTTTTTAAAATTATTAATTAGAAGATATTAATATACTAACTAATATATAAAATACTTAATATTTTAAGTTATTTATTAAACTAGCTTAAAAAGAATTTTAATTTAAAGCCTTTAAATATACCGGCTATAGGCTTAAAGGTAAAAAGTAAGATTTTAATAGGTTTATAAAGCTTAAGTTAAATATTTAAATTAATATAATAAATACCGAAAGATAATAAGGTATTTAAAAATGCTTAAAAAATTACTTTTTTAAAGTAAAATAGTTCTATTTAAGCTAATAAGCTTAATAGATTAAATATATAGGGTTTTTCTATATATTAAACCTTAAAAATAAGTATAAAAGAGTTTTTTTTATTAAAAAAGAATATCGGTAATATAATTATAGTATATATAGAAATACTATTATAAATATTATAAATATAATAAGCGTTATAGGTAAGCTAATATTATTAAAACCTCCCTTTAAAAAATAAGGAAATATATATTATAATACTTTATAAAAATAAATTAATTAATATTCCGAAAGCTTATAAGTAATTGCTTTTCTTTAATATCTTTATACCTAATTAGCTAAAGATATAGAAAAAAGGTAACCGAATATATAAAACATTATATTTAATACTTTAAGCCGTAATATAGTAATATACTATAGCTTATTAAAATATAGCTCTTCTTAATAAAAAAAGAAGATTATATAAAAGTAAGCTGCTTAAATTACCTTTAAAGAATTAAAAAGAATTTTAAAATTATTTAATTTATAATTTATTTATTAAGGTAGCTTATCTTAAGCTATATACCTAATTTAATATAAAAGCTTAAAGATAAATAAATTAAGCTTTAGCTAATAGGCGCTTATTTTCTTTTAAATAAATCTTTTTTTATAAATAAGATAAAGATAAATTTCTTAAATAAGAAAAAGTATATTTAATAATATAAGAGGATTTATAGCTATATAACCCTTTATAAAAAATATATATTATTATACTTATTATAAAAACTTTTTAAATTATAATAGCTATAATAATATATAATAATTTTAAAATTAAGTAATTTAATATTATTAATATATTTTTAAATACCTTATTAATAAAAGATTTTATATATTATAAGCTTCCGGATAAATTTAAAAAGTAAAGAAAATGCTTAAAGGTTATAAATATATTTTATAATTTAAAAGATATATTATTCCTTTAATATAAGGAATTTATATTATCTTTTTAAAAGCTTAGCTTAATATTAAATATAAAGAAAAACTATTTTTTTTAAAATAAATAGAAAATTATTATAGTAATCTTTTATATAAATAACTATCTAATTTTTTATTATTAAAAGGATAAGCCGAAAGCTTAAAAAGTAATTAATAGCTTTAAAAAAATATATAATATAAAGAATTAAAAAGATATAAAATAATATCTTAAGATATATATTATAAGGGATTAAGCGGCTAAAAGGCTTTATTTAGCTTATAACTTATATATTAAAAAGATTATTAAATATTTTAGCTTAATTAAAGATATTTTATTAAATATACTACTTTTAAATATATTATTATAAAAGTATAATAGGATAATAATAAAAAAATAAATTAAAGGATTTTAAAAAAAAGTTAGCTTTATTCTTTATATAGGAATTATAATTTAAATAAATATAGCTTATATAGCTATATAGCTTTCCCTTTATCTATTTAATCCGAGATTTAAATATTTTAAAGTAGCTAAATAATATATAATATATTTATATATTATTTATATACTTATTATTCGATATAAAAATAAATAGAAAAAGATTTTTATCTTTATATCTAATACTTTATTTATAGATAATAAAAAAATATACTACTTATTATATAAATATATAATATACCTATATAGCGGGTTAATTAGCTAAAAAGCAGCTTAATAAGATATTATTATAATATCTATAATAAAAGCTAAGCTATTAAAGATAATATATATTAAAAAGAAGCTTATAGCATTAAAATAATTACTTTAAAATCTTATTATTAACTTAAAAAACTTTTTATAGCTATATAATAATAATTAGTAAATAAATTAGCTAATTATTAATAAATATAAAAGGGTAATTATAAAGCTTAAATATATAAATATCTATAATATATAGCTAAAATAAAAATATAATAAAAAAAAGTTTTAAATAAAATATTTATTTATTAAGCTTATACTAATAAATAAGCTTATAAAAAACCTTTTATAAGCTTAATTTAAATATTTCTAAATATTATTAAACTTTTATAATATAAGTAAAATACTTAATTAAATATAAAAATTTTATTTATTAGGGTAAAGCCCCTTAAATTATATTATAAGCCTATATTATATAATATAATAAATCTATTATTTAAAAAGAAGGTTTATAAATATATAAAAACCTTTTTTAAATATTTTCTTATATTTAAAGCGTAATATAGCATTATTCTTAATCTTTTTTTTCTTTTTATTCTTATTATTATTATCCTTTTTAACCTTTATAAGTTAATCGGAATTATATTGCTTTAGATATACCTTTAAAAGCTAATATATATTAGATTACGCTTTAATAATCTTTTAAAAAAAGGTTAAATTATTAAATAACCGCTTATTTAAATAGAAAATTAAATAATATATCTTTTTAAAAATATTATTTTTAAATAGTAAAATAAGGTTTTATATAATAATATATATAGTAAATAGAAAATAAAGGTATTTATAGCCTAAAAAGTATAATAAGTATCTATTAATATATAAAATACTAGAAATATTATAATATACTTTATTTAAGCGTTTATTTAATATAAAGTATATATAAGGTAAATAGGGTATATATTACTAAGCTTTTATAACTTATTAAGTTAAGGCTAAGCTTCTTTTATAAAGCTATATATATATTAATACTACTATTATAATACTTATTTTTAGAAATAATTTATATTATAAGGGGGGTAAGGGGTTAAGCTATAAATAAAAAATAAATAGACCGAAATTAAAAGGCTTTTATTAGAAAGGTAAATTAAGCTTAAAGGTACTAGGCTTAAATAAGCTAAAATTAATTTATTAGCTAAGCTTTTATTATATATAAAAGAAGGTATTTTATATATATATATATATTTATATATATATATAAGCGTATATAAAAAAGAGAGGGTATATTTATTAAAAAGAGAAAAAAAGTAAATTAAATAATAATGCTTAAAATTTAAATATATTTTAAAGTGCTTAAAAAGTATAAGGCTATTACTATTTTTTTTATTATATTAATTATATACTTTATTATTTTTATTTAAAATATATATAGCGCTATTATACTTTAGTTAACCTTATTATTTGCTAGCTAAAGCTATTATACGCTTAACTTTATTGCTATTATTAGAATACTATAATAGTAAGTATATAATATTTATTTAGATAATTATTAATTATCTGGGGGGTATATTATATAGCAGGGGCCTACTTTTATAATGCTTTATTTTATATAAAGCAGAGCAGCTTCTGCTTTATTATTTATAGTGCAGAATACCAGATAATATGCTCTATTTAATTGCCATACTTATAATTGTAACATATATAGAAGCCGAATCTACAAGATACAGAATGAGATGAAATGACCTAAGCCTGCGCAAAGGGAGCTTCTCATCTCCAAAGGGGCCGTTGTAATTGCAAAAGTAGAACTTGGGTGAGGGCAACGTCGCGCAATTCATCCCACAGTTGACCTATAGCAATCAAGCACAAAGTTTGTGTCTCATACTGAGATCACTTTCATATAATTCATTTCACCGTGGAAGATAACGAAGTGAAAAAGCAGCAGCTGCTCTCGAAATTGTAATCAGTGAAGCCTATAACGGTTCAGCTATGTACATGAGAATGCTATATATGTCCTGCAAGAAGCAAAAGAGAAATCTTCTATCTTAGCGCCACGACTCCGTGATCAGGTGTCACTACTAAAGATCGCGTGCTGTTCTTGATGCAACAGCGCGCCAATTCATCCCACCGTCCTGGAATTTGTTGTGGTTTTCTCCTGAGCCCGGGAAATCTAGAGGGCGGCGAAGGTGCTGCCGATGTCACCGAACTTGATGTTCGAGTAGATGACGGTGGCATCAGCGGCGCTGGTCTCAACGTCGGAGGGGACACCGGAGGTGGTGGGGCAAGAGCCACGCTTGGCACCAGCGTCGGTGGAGTCAATTGGGTAGGTGGAGTCGAGCCAGAGCATGTTGGCGTAGTACTGCGGGTGTCAAGTCAGTACAATATACTCATAAATATCATGATCCTAGGTTGTTCAAGACTTACGTCGTCCCACAGAGACATGACGAGGACCATACCGGACTTCATGGCGGTGGTCATGGCGTCGAAGCCACCCTTGGCCTTGAAGGTGTCGGTGGAGTTGGTGACCTCCTTCTGGGCAGTGCAGAACTCAGGGGTGATGGAGTTGCCAGAGACGCCGGCGAGGTCGGACTGGGCGTTGCCGATGGTCTTGCCGTCCTGGACGTAGAAGCGCTTGATCTCGCTCAGGGCACCGGCGTCGTCGGTGAGGAACTGGGTGACGACGGTGAAGACCTTGGAGGTATCGACAAACTCGGAGCCCTCTCCGTAGAAGGAGGTGTTTCCGAAGCGGTAGGGGTTGAAGTCACACCCATCGGCGTCGCAAAGTCCGGCGTTGCGGTCGGACGAGTAGGTGCCTCCGCAGCTGTCTCCGTCGCACATGGTCTGGGAGGTGTTGGTGCACGAGTGAGGAGTCAGGGCGGTGGAGATGGAGTTGGCCTCCCAGACGTCCATCCTAGTATGTGTCAGTCACCTACTACGGGTCCCAAAGCAATGAATGAAGACTTATACGCACTCAGGACAGCATGAGCCATGGTTACCGACGCCCGCATTGGCGCTATTGGAGGACGGGGTCCATCCGTCAACGTTGGCCTGGCCGTTGATGAACTTCAGGTCACGGGGGCACTGAGCATCACAGTAGCCGGTTCCGTACTCGGCACCGGCCTTGTTGCCGGGGTACTTGGCCATGCCACCATCGGCGTCCATGGAGACGAAGTACAGGGCTCCGTTGAGACCGCAAGGCAGCTTGGAGACATCGACATCGAAGGTGAACTCCTTGCCGAGCAGCTCAAACATCTGGTACTCAGTGTCGGAAGCCATCAAGAAAGTGCGGCTACCGACGTTCTTGTCGGTTCCCTGGGTGACGAAGCTCAGCTTCAGGGCATTGTCGGTGGACGTAATGCCGTAGGTGGACTCGTAGTCGGCGCCATCAACACAGCAGTTGGAAGCACACGTCTCATCGTCGGGGCAGAGGTCGGCATCCCACGTGTTTCCGGTGTAGCAGTTGGTGGAGCCGGAGGTGTCGTGGGTCCAGCGCCAGTTGGCGTCGATGGTGACCGAGCCGGAGGTGTTGGTGCAGCCGGAAGCAGTGCACTGGCCCCAGGACAGCGTCGGCTTGGTCTCGGTGGTGGTTGTGCAGGCTTGCTGCGCACGGCTGGCCGCGGCGAAGAGGGCAGAAACAAGGGCAGCTCGCTGCGCCATTTTGAAAGATAGAAGGTAGTTGGAAAAAGGAGTGAAGAAAAAGAATGTAGTGCTGAACCAGACTTGCTGATGATGAGAATGCTGATGCTCAAGAAAAATCCGATGTCTGAAGAGAGCGGGAAGTTGTCAATACTTATACCATCAACATCAGGTCTCCTCCCGTGACAGGGCTGCCATGCTCTGCGAGCTGAATTCGGCCACAGCCGTCCGCATGAAGCTCTGCACAAGGCCCATCATGATCGCAACGGGACACTCGGCCGTTGTTTCTCCATCAACCCTCGTCAGATGCGCTCCCACTGCAATCTTCCAGATGGAGTCGTGGCTCGGCAGACTAGGGGCTCCAATTCCATCCTTCTCATGTTCAGGGATTGACTTCGGAATAAGTCCACAGCCTGCGTCACAGGAGCCGCCATGAGTCGTCCCAAAGCCGGGTCGGTGCCGTCAAGGGGGTTGAGGTTCGCTAAGCGTAATGTCGGCAGGGGGAGGTTGACGGGATGGTACCCCTGATCGAAGCATCATGTATATTCAGGCCATGCCCTAAACGGTGTTTATCGACCCAAGGGGATCGAATCGCGGGGTTTCTCCACAACGCGAGAGGATTGCCATTCCTGGACCCAAAGCTTGAGCCTGACAAGAAGCCCGGGATGATGCCAGTGGGCGGATCGTGCGGGCATTGGTGGAGACGTGAGCTGCTTCTTTGTTTGGAACAGCTGATGTTTTGTTTCGACGGGGCCGTCCAACGGGGACCCTCGACGAAGATCCGCCCCCTTACCCGTGCTGGGGGCGGGTGGGCGACTGACAGGCCGTCGACTGTTTCCCCAAGGTGTCAAACTCTGCCAAGAATCCCGCGATTTCGCTTTGCTGGAGAGTGAGCATGTTGTCAGTCTCAGAGCAGGAAAGTGACGCGTCCCTGCACTGGTGATCTATGTGCTGGGTATACAAGCTTGCCCCACTAGCAGTATTTCCTGTGGTCAAGCGAATTGGCCTAAAAAGGATCGCTTTATATTGATGGATGGCCGCCTGCGCTGACCGAGTGGACCGACAGCCGACATCACAGCGCCTAAGCCCCAAGTTGCACGGACATGACCAGCAAACACCCGTGCATGAGCGAGTCTTGAGCCGCATTATTACAGTCGACCAGAATAAGAAAGCTTGCAATACTTGACTACGGCTTGGCTCTGGTGACTTGACCCAGGCCCAAGCAGTAGGGCTGAGATGTTTTTTTATGCATCCTTCGCCAGTAGGAAGGGTAAAACTTTTCGAGTTGCTGCATTGTGGACCTTTCCAGTCCGACGGGAAGCGATTATACAGCTTTGCAGGTATGGCGCTTGCTTGTTTCCAGACCGACATGTGCTGCGGCTTCTTCTGGTGACAAGTGCAGTGAGTCTCCAGGCGGCTGCATATCCGAGCAGGAAAGCCCTTGACCTGCAATCTACAGCCCTGGGCTGTCGCGTTGTCCTCTCCACCGAGAAACAAAGGTACTGCGGTGTCGACTTTTATTTTGATCGACGTTCGACTGTCCTTGGTGGAAAATATTTGGCCTTACAATAGTTCATCCCAAGTGCTCTGCAGAATATTCTCAAGGTCCGGAGATCGGATGATCTGGGGTCGGCTGGTCTCCACCAGTGGGCGCTGGCGGGGCTCCAGGGCTACTCGTCATGCGTGAAACGCTGTCTTTGAAGCGAACCCCACGCCGGCGCTTCCTCCGACACTGCCCAGGGATCACAGGGGCAGTTTACGCGCCTTGCGACCAGAGTATGTAAAATCGGAAGGTGAGCGAGTTGCTAATTCGATTGTGGTCTAAAATCACCTTGATATCAGAAAAGATGAGCTGGTGTGTTCTTTCGCTGGTGTGTTCTTTCGCTGGCATCGCATGCATCTAGCCATGCGTCAGTTCGAAGGAATGGCCTCGGTGGGCTTTCTCGTCAAGCGGGCCCCGATTTGCCACGATTGATCGATGCATCATCTGCAAGGATGTTTACTCCCAGTTGGAAACTTTTGGCCCGGCAGCCTGGTGGTAGACCTACCCCCTTTCCCACGCAATTTACAAAAAACACGTCGGTGGGGAGATGAAACCTCGGCGCTGTTAGCCCTTGACTCGTTCCAATGAGCTCGGGTCCGGCACGTGGCTGACAACCAGGCCCAAATAGAACAAATGGAAGGGCACAAACTTCTTTTCCCTGCTTGGATCAAGTACACAGGTTCCGGCTGTCCGGCTGGTCGTGGTATCCCCTGTTTCATTTATATTCAGCGGCGACCGGCCTTCCCGGTCCACGGGTGGCTCTGATCAATGAAGAAAGCAATAAGCTAGATAAGGTCCTCTGGTAGGCTTGTCGGATAATTTGACAAGAGTTTCCCGTCTATATGAACAATCACGCCTGCTCCCATACCTAACATCACATACTTGATTACCCTGATATCAGGCCGAGTCCTAGAAGATTGAACGCAATGCGAGAACCCCCGGTTCGACCAGCGCGAAGTGTGACCTAAAAGATAACAATGTTGCATGTGCCACAGAGTTGCTAGGAATGGAAATTTCGTTTGAATGGCAATCATCAAAAAGCGAGGCATTAACGATCGATATTGTTATGATAGATGGCAAGAGCGAGAACGAGAGGGCCAAGTGCGACGCATGACAATGGAGGCGGTACTGCCGCTCCTGTCGCTGGAAGTCCCACTGTTGTCCTTTCAGGTCTTTGATTCAGTGAGGCGATTGCTCTGGGGGGTACAATTTTTTTCCTGTTCCAGATAAGAATTTGACTCTCTGGATCTGTCCTGAGGAGAAAGTTGGCTCATACTAGCACACGCACAGCCGAAGCTGTCAAACGATACATCACACTCGGAGGCAGGATTCGCTGCTGGGCAGGCGCTTCCATTTTTCCTTCTTCTCCAGAATTGCAGAGAACCATGTCCTCAATTGGGCATTAAACCTAGCGGAGACGAGTTTGAACGGAGCCATTTTGACGTTGTGATGTTGTAGACTCCCATGTTCTGGCCAGGGTTGCAAAGCACTATACTGTTTACACTTAGTGTAGTGTAGTAGGTGTAAACTTGCCCACTACACCTATTATATTAAGGGCATTTTAAAGCCTATTTTATTCCACTAATAAGCCTAGTAGGTATAATATAGTGGATAAGAGTATAAAATTATTATAAACCCTATATTACGCCTTATAAGGTATATTAATAATTAAGGTATACGCTTTATTATATATAATATATAATTAAAGCCTTTATTATATAAGCTGGGAGTTATATAACCTAATTAAAAGTAGTTAGCTATAATTAAGCCTTATCGATATAGCCTATTCGGCTTTATCGATATAGCTTATTTAGCCTTATCGATATAGCCCTTTCGGCCTTATTAATATAACCTTTTCGGCCCGATAAATAGTTTAGCCGAAACGCTTTTATCAGATTTAACGGTCCGCTATAAACCGCCTAAAGGGGGCGCACTTAAAAAGGGTGCCTTAGGCATTTACATTAATATTAATAAAAAGGCCTAACTATTAAAAAAAAGGGGGTCTATATAAAATATAGTAAATATAAGATAAGATAAATATAATTAAGTTATTATTAAAACCTATTTAATATTCTATAATTATCGGTAATTATATATAATCTAATAATTAAAAGTTTTATTACTTTAAGCTAATCGAGAAAATAACTAAAAATATAAATATAAAAACCCTTAACGTTTTTCTAATAAAACTAAGTAATTAAAATAATTAGAATTATAAATTTCGTATTTAATTCTAAATATATAGGCTCGGAATATATATTAAATATAAAAAAAGATTTCTTTCGAAATTATAAAAACCCGATATTTAACTTTAAAAATATATAAAGATAGTTATATTATCTTAAGGCTTAACCTTTTAAATAATTAAAGGTTTCGATAATAAAGCTAATAAATCTAAAATTATTTAAAAGAAAAAGAATAATTAATAATTACTATTTAACCTTACCGATACCGGCTTTAAATTATATAACCTAAATATATAAGGTTATAAATAAAATAAGCCTAATTATATAAAAAAATAAAATACTATTTAAAAACTTTAAAAATAAGTAATATAAATAGTTATTCTAATATATAAGTTTATATATTATAAGGTATATAAATTAATATAGAAATAATATAATAACCTTAAGAAAAGATATAGCTAAAGTATCTATAATAAAATAATTTAGCTTTATTAAAAATATAGAAAGGTATTTAAGCTATCTTATATTATTAAGGAAATATAAATATAGATTAATAAATAGAAAGAAATTATATTTAAAGAGATTTAAAAAAACTTTTAAAAATACTTTATATAATAATCTAATTTTTAAATTTTATATAAATAATTTAAGGAATTATATTAATATAGATAACCTTATATAAGTAAATATAGAAATATATATTAGCAGATAAAAGCCTTTAATATTATAATATTAAATAAAACTTTTATTAAAAGTTAAAAAGCTATAACCCCTAAAAGGGAAAGATTATAAAAAAAGCTTTTATAATTACCTATAATAACTTTAATAATTATAATAATAAAAATAGAAACGCCTATATTATTAAAAATTTAAAGCCGCTATATAAAGATATAACTAGTTTATATAATAAAAAATATAGGAATTAAGCTAATCCGGGATAATTTTTCTCGGATTAAAAAGGCTGCCTTATATATATTAAATCTTACGCCCTTATAAAATATTATTATATATTCCTTAAAAAGGTATTTCCGAAATAAAAATTAAATCGGGAGATTAAAAAGAAAGTATAAAAAGTATTTAAAAATAATACTAATTTATAAGTAAAGATTTAAAGCTTAAAGAGCCCGAAATTAAAGTTTAAATTAAAAATATTAAAACTAATAAAAAAAGAAATTATTAAAAAAATAAAGGATTAACTTTTAAAATATTATATTATAACTATAAAGGCTAAAGGAGCTTTTATAATAAATATAAAAAAATACTTTTTAAAATACTTAATAATATTTAACCCGGTAAATATAATTTCTATTACTAATAATAATAAAAGATTATTCGATATATAATTAGCTATATATAATAATTATCTTTAATTAAGGGACCGATAGCTTTTAATTTAAATATATAGCATAATATTAATATAAATTAAAATAATAATACTTTATTTTAAAAATATTACCCTTTATCTATATTTATTAATAATATTTATATCTTTAAAATAACTTTAATAAAAAGGTATTTTTTAAAATAATAAATAAAATTTAATAATATTAAAATAAAATAATAAATTAACCTTATATTAATTTAAAAATATTTTTAGCTAATATATTATTAAATACTAACCTTATAAAATTAATAGCTTTTTTAATATATAAAGAAAGAAATATATTATATATATAAAAAGAAGATTATTTATAAGTAAAATTATTTTTTAATATAGCCGATTTAATTATTTAGGTTTTACTATATTTAAATACCTAATTAATTTATCTTAAGAGATATATATTTAAGAATTAATAATTATAAAGTGTAAAATATATATTTTAGCTAAGATTATAAGGCAAATCTATTAAATATTAAAAGAAATTTTTAAATAAAAAGGTAAAAAGATAGCATTTAACTTTTATAATTATAAATAAGGGATTTATAATTATATATCCTAACTACTACTTATATATAAAGTTTTAAGATATATTTAAGATTATTATTTTAAAAGTTAAAATAATAATATACTTTTTAAAGTTATTAAATTCTTTTTAAAAATAATAAAAATATAATATAAAATAAAAGTTAAAATTATTAAATATAATAAAGAAATATTTAATTATAAAAAAGTAATAAAGAAATTTATTAAATTAAAATATATTTAAATTAAGCCCTTAATATTAAATATATAAATATAAAATAAAGAAGTTAAGCGTTTAAGGGGTATAATTAAAGAAAAAATATAAATAATATAAATAAGCTTAAAATTTCTAATCTCCCTTTAGCTAAAGATTAAATATATAATAATCTATCTTAATAATAAAATGCCTTTTTATAAATAAGAATAATAAACTTTATACTTTAAATTTTATACTATAATTATAAAATAGTTAGAAATCTTATAATTAAACTTAAAATTAAATTAAGCTTATCTTTAAATATTTAGCTATAAAGCCTATATAATAATAATAAATATATAGCTTAAAAAAAGAAGATATTAATATTTAAAGCTATATATATAAATCGGATATTTTATTAAATATTAATTATTAAATATTTACCGGATTTAAATTTTAGCTACCGGAAAAGTAATTAATATAAAAAATATTATCTTTAATAAATATTAAGTATTTAATAGAAATTAAAAAGAATTTAAAAATAAACTTTTAACTATAAATATTAACCGTTTAACAGAATAAGTAAGAAAATATATTTTTCTAAATAAAAATAAAATATTTAAATTAAAAAGAAAAGATTTCTTAAAAAAGATAAATAATTAAAGAAATAAAACCTTATTTAATATAAAAAAGCTAAAATACTTTATAAGGAATTAAGAAATAAGCGATACCGATAGTATTTCGGAAGGAAATATAAAAGTAAAAAAAAAATATTTTAAGGTAAATCGATAAAGTAATATCTATATAAAAGTAAAATTTACCTTACTGCCTATACCTTTATAATTACTATTATTTACTTTTCTAGCCTATATAATTTAAATAAAAATAAATAAAGAAATATTATTTATTAAAAAGGTTTAAAAGATTATTACTTAATAAGCAGCTTTTCTTATAGGAATAAAAGCTATATTAATAATAAAGTTAAAAGAAAAGATTTTTAATAAAGCTTAAATTAAGAGATATTTATATTAAAGGGTAAAAATATATAAAAATAATCTCTTAAATTTGCTAAGATAATATAAAAATCTTAAAAATTACCCTTTTAAAGTATTATTTAAATAAGTAAAAGCTAATTATTTATAAAATTATAAAGATATAAAGTTTTAGATAAAGATTAATAAAAAAGATTCCTATATAGTAAAAAAGTAAATTTTAAACTATATATAGATATATATTTATAAGTTTAATAAATATAATATTTTTTAAAAATATAAAGTAAAACTTATAGTTAAAAAAGATTAATAAGCTTATAAATAAATATAAAAAACCTATATTATAATACTTATAAAAAGATCTTTTTATATATTAATTATTATTATAAATAAGTTTAACTTAAAGCTAATTTAATATAATATTATAGACTATTTATCTTATTTAAATTTCGTCTCTTAAAGCTAGGAATGCAGTAAGTAAGGGGAAGGAAGCTAGTTAAGGCTATAGCTCCCCCTTCCTTTATAAACCTTAGTTTGCTTTATACTTAAGCTTCTGTAAGTAACTTTATATAGTAAGGAGTATTTATTACGCTGTTAGATACCTTCCGGAAGGTCTTATAGGCGCCTAATAGGGAAAAACCCGTAATATAAGGAAAAAACCTTATTAGCTAGAGATATAATAACTAATAGTAATAGGTACGCAATTATAGGGAATTAGTTAAGGTAAATAATCTTGCCCTTTAGTATTAAAGGGGTATATTAAAGGAAAGGCAGGTTAAAAAGGCATTAGCGGGATTTAAACTTATACCCTTTATATTGCTAGCGTAAAAGGGTATCTTAACGCTTAACTAATACGCCACGGTGCCTAATATAATATTATTAATATATTTATTTATACTCCTATTAATTAAAATATCTTTATAAAAATACTTTATAAATATAAAAAGAAGAAAATAATTTTAATACTTAATAAAGTATTATATAAATTATAAATCTTACTATTTTTATAATAGAAAAAGCTAAATAAAATACTTTTTAAATATAAATATACTTAAGTTCTATATAAATCTTATTATTATATTAAAAATAATATTTTTATATTTTTTTATATTAATAATATTATTATAGCTTATTAAAAGAATAAATAAGATAAAGTTAATAATTTTATTTAATAACTTTAAAAAAAGTATAAAATTAATAAAGAAAATTTAATATAATAGTTTCTAGATATAAAGATTATATAAAATCGCTTAAATAAAAAGATTTAATTAGCCTAAACCTTATATATTAAAAAGATTATTAAATTTATTAATAAAAAGAATATTTTCTATATAATCCCTATAATAGTTAAAAAGCTATTACTATAAAAAGATACCGCTATATAAGTCGAAATATAAACCTATTAAAGAAAAATTAAATTACTTTTATTTACTATAATATCTATCTAATTAAATATAGCGTTTATTATATTATAACTTATTCGATTTCTAATTAACTTAAATAAAAAGTATTAAAATATTATTAATTAAATTCTTTTATATCTTAATAATATTAAGTAAATCGCCCTATATTTTAAAAATTTTAAAGATTTAATAGTTATAAGTAATATTTTATTTATAAATAACTTATTAAATCGGAAAAGTTTTTAAACGTTTATAATATAATTATTTAAAGGCCTTATTAGTTAAAGGGCAAATAAGTAAGATATAATTATAATATTAATAATAAAAGCTAAGCTTCTAGCACTTATATAAGCTATAAAAGAAATACTTTTTATAAGCAGACTTTTTAAAAAACTTTTAGTAAAATTAAATAATAATATTATTCGAATTAAATATAATAATACCTAAATTATTAAACTAATTAATATAAAAGTTATTACTTTTAAAATAAAGTTATAATATATAAATATTTATAATTACTAGCTTTAATAGAAAGTTTAAAAGGATAATATTAAGGTAAAATATATATTAATAGTATAAATAATAGTAAATAGGTTAATAAAGGCCTTATTAGCTAGAAGATAAAATAGATTTCTTTACTAATTAAGGTTAAAAAATATAAAAGGATAAAGAAAAGATAAAGCCTTAAAAAAAAACCTTATAAAAAATAAATATAAAGTAATAAAAAATTAAAATTATCCAGCCTTATAATACTTATAAATTTAAAGGGGTATATTAAATTTAATAATCCGCTATAAACCGCTTAAAAGGGGTATACCTAAAAGGGGTGCCTTAAGTATTTATATTAGTATTAATAAAAAGGCCTAATTATTAGAAAAAAGGGGGTTTATATAAAATATAATAGATATAAAATAAGATAGATATAATTAAGTTATTATTAAAACCTATTTAATATTTTATAATTATCGGTAATTATATATAATTTAATAGCCTTCTTTAAATTAGCTTATAGCTATTGCCCTTTTAGCAATAGCTTTAAATAACTAATTAATTAAACCTAATATAAATTAGTTTTTCCCCTTATTATATATATATATAAGAAGTAAGCCGTTATAAGGTATATACCTAAATTTAGTATATACCTTACAAGGTGTAATATATAGTATACTATAATATATTTAAGCTTATTACATTATATTAAAGGTCTATATATTATACTATATTTATATTAAAGCCGAAATATTTATATTTATATCCTACTGATAGACCTAGTGGGTATAGTGTAGTGGATTGCAACCCTGGTTCTGGCGATAATTTACAGTCGTGGGTTGTTTCATGTTTTAAATCAGCAGCCTTGGCTGTTTCCCGTCTACTTCAATATTAATCAACCCGGCGATGATGAACAATCACGCATGGGAGACAAGAGTCCACAAGCTACCATGGCCTCGACCATAGTCCATGCTGAAGCGGCAGTGGTGCCCCATCCTAAAGAAAGGTCAAATAATTGTGTGCGGTCTCGAATAAGGTCGACTGCTCCTCTCTGTCTAGACGGACATATTTCACAATTACGAGCTGTCTTTCACCTTGTGCATCATAATTGACATGCCTCAACACGCACGAACTGAAAGGCAGCCCTCAGGCATTACTAAGGGGGGATCTGAGTGAGACTGGCCTAGAGGAAAGTTTTGAATCATAAAATATAAGGAAGCATTCACACCACATGCGTAAGTCTCCAAATAATGTCTAGTTCATCATGAACACATTAAGTCTGGAGCCGTACACTGGCCTTGACGATTCAGTCACACGAGCGATATGAGTGTAAACAGAGATCTATGAAGAATCATTGACCAAGGGCTGTTTGTTCGCTTTAACTCAGTGCTTTGGACTTGGTCTAAGAATGTATGAGCACTTGATAACTACAGCGAAAAATGGTGGCTAGACCCATGATGTGGAATGATCCATGGATGCAAGCAACACGTGCCCGTCCATCAGTGAACAAGATGAAGGGATGCTAAGGAGAGAGTTAATTATGCCATGTAAGACAGTCACTCGAGTGCTTATTAGAAGAGTCCGTTTGGTAGTGTTTAATTATCCAGGAATATTTCCCGAGCTTGATCTTCTACCGTTATTTAGGTAGAGAAGCTCTGTCGTTGTTGGGAAGAACATGCCTGCAGTCTTCTTGTCCGTCCTGCCAATCAATCGGTTGACCTTCACACATTTTTGTCACCACAGTCACAGCACAAGCAAAGTTTCTCATCGAAATTTCGCGAACCGAATATAGACCACGGGGCTTTTTCGGTGATGCGATCGCTCCGTGCCGTCAATGGCCCGTCATTCACGTTGGGGCTCGGCAGGTTCTTCTGAAACGGTGACAGGCCAAGAAGCCTTGCGCTCGGGGCTCACGGACAACTCATCTGATCTTGGCTCCCTGCTCCCACCTCGGCAGCCACGTAACCCTCTTGATATCAATTTTGAAACCCGACCTCAATGCAACCCGTCTTTCAACGTCCCCTCGCCTTGGCTTCGACTGGCAGCCCCCGAACGTCACCAAAACCACCCCACCCAGCTGGTCAGCACTTGAGACAAACCTTGCACACGCCCAACCTTACCGGTAACTCCGTCTACGAGGGCCCCATCCATCATGTCGAACCGGCCGATTTGCGGCAGCGACACGCCGGACCCGTGGATCGTCGCGGCCCACGGCAAATTCTATCTCACATTCACCTTGGGCAATCGCGTCGAGATATGGCAGTCATCGCAGCTCGAGAAGTTTCATGATTGTCAGAAGAGCGTAATTTGGGTACGACCTCCCCTTCACTTTATGTGGTACTTTGCGACAGGCCCAGTGTGACTTCTTCCCCCCACCTCCCCCAAGACCAGCTTCATCTAGCATCAGTCGGCGCCTCGCTCGAGCACAACACGGGAGTAGAGACTTTCTAGGCGTCCCAGCAACATGATTATACTAGCTGATACCAGGGCTAACACACATTTCTGAGCAGCAACCACCGCCAGGGTCACCCTGGTCCGCCGACATATGTGAGTATCTCACCAGGAGTCACTCTCACTTCCTGGCGCGTCAAGCATCCGAGAGCCGTGACTGTTATTGAGATCAATATCAGAGATCAGGACGCACTTACAATCGGGCTCGCACTAACAGAGTTCCAGGGGCCCCCGAGCTTCACTACCTCAATGGCACGTGGTACATCTACACGTGCGCTGCGCCGCCAGGTGTCGGCAACCCAGGCCACCGCACCGTACTCCTGAGGTCCTCCAAGGCTGATCCTATGGACCCCAGCGGCTGGGAGTTCCTCGGTCCCCTGCAGGGGATGCCGAACCACTGGTCCATCGATGCGACGGTGTTCTCGGTCAACGGTCAAGACCTGTACTGCTGCTGGTCCGGGTGGCCGCTCGGAGACACCAGCGACACCCAGCAGGACCTGTTCCTCATCAAGATGGCATCGCCCGAGGAGGCCATCGGCGAGACGCTTGTCTGCATCTCGAGGGCGGACCAGCCGTGGGAGCGGCCCGACGGCGGGAAGCGGGGCGTCAACGAGGGGCCTACGTGGGTCAACTTTCAAGGGTTCCGAGGTATCGTCTACTCTGCCCATGGCAGCTGGACCAGTGAGTACAAGTTGGCCTTGCTGTCGCTGGTAGGACAAGACCCTCTGCGCCCCGAGAGCTGGACGAAGAGACAGACGCCGCTGTTGGTGAGCGACCGGCACAGGGGTGGTCCATTTGGGCCTGGCCATGCCAGCTTCTTGCCGAGCCCGTACAATGATGGACGGATTTTCTGCATCTACCACGGAACTGAGAAGGAGGGTGAAGGATGGTGAGTCGCTCCCTTTCAATGTTATTTTCTCAGGACCCTAGTATCGCAACATGGGTCCCGAGAATATGCTGGTGTATGGAAGCGGTTCACATGCAGCTCTTGCTGACAACTTGGTACAGGAACAATAGAAAAGCGAGAATCATGAATCTTGGCCCGGAGTGCTTCGCACCGGACGCCTCGCCCGTCTGCTGCGCTTATCAGGGCGGCTTCCCGGGCATTGGCCCTGTCGGTGGTGGTACCCGCAACAAGGTCGAGGACACAATTGGCAAGATAGTGGATAAGGCACCTACGCAGGTCAGGGGCCAATTGCAGGGTCTTTTTGGGAAGGCAAAGAAGTTCTTCTAGTCGTCGTAATAGAAGCACACGAGAGTGGGGGAAAAGAGAAGAGCATATCGAGCCGATGGTCCATTCAGAAGTTCAAGCGGGCTATGATACTAACTACATTGTGCAAAGACCTCCACAATGCAGTGGCACCACAGCCTTACAGACCTACCAGTTGACGCTGCCTTCAAACCAGATGACTCATCAACCACTGCGTCACTGAAACCCCTTGATCACGTCGCGTATCACCTCAAGCTTGACACGATTGTAGGAAAGAGCGCCCACCTGAGTTTGGAAGGTAAAGAAATCACTGCAAGAATGGCATTCACCTTCTCAGTCGAGTCTATGCGTGCCTCTGACCTGATTGCCTGCGGGAAAAATCGGTAGGAGCAAGCATTTCAGACAGGAGCACAGTTATTAGCAATGCATTTTGTTTGCCGAATCCAAGGGTGTTGCTCAGTTCAGTCTCTTGACTCTCTTTCCACCAGCGGCGACACCGTGCGGATAATCCAGTTGCAGAAAGTGACAATTGCCATGTTAGCTGCCCCTTCTCTTCATGCAGAAGGCGTAATGGCGTGCACTTGTGACTCCTGACCGGTCAGAGTGGGTCGCGATGATGGGTCCTGCTTGCCCTGCGCCCCCAAATCCAGCGTTCTGCTATGGGACGAGCCGCCTGGCTGCCGGTGCTGCGGCTGCCTAGCATGCGCATAGCCACTGTCAATCAAAACCAACAACAATATTGCACTTCGGCGTCCCTTTTGGGTATACCGCACCGTCTGTATTACTTCAACAACGTTTCTGGCCCAGGAACCCGGATATATAATCTTTCAAGACGCTCATTCAATTCGCAGATACTTATCATCTCAGTGCCACCGTCTTTTCTGTGCAAGGAATTCATTATCCCAGCCTCACCACCTTTCTTTGCAGGACAATCCTACCGCCATCTTCGACAATGGCTGAATCTGAGTCTTCGGCTGCTGTCAGCAACTGCCCACCGGCCAACACTCCCGCTCATCAGTTGGCAAAAACGCTCAACCTCGCTCGCCTGCTAATCAAAAAGAAAGAGAGGACCCTTGCTACAGCAAGACGTCATCTAAACGACATTGAAAACTACACGGACGTGGCGCCAGTCTCTGTGGCCTTTCTAGGAGATTCCATGATCGAGAGAATGGCATGGACCACGACGACAGAAACAGGCCTTTTCCCGAACTTCCAAGCCTGGCCGCCAGAAACCAGGCTTACCGAGCAAGACCTGACAAGCTTGAACCGCACAAGACAGGAAGTGGGGAGGAAGCCCGTCTCCCGGATAGAGAGGGTTGCAAACTTCGGCTGCGGTGGCGATAAAATAGAGAACATGCTGTACCGTCTCGTCGGGGATCCCTCCGAGTCACTCACGGGGCTGGTGCAAGAGATCGGCCCCCTCGGCGGTGAGGCGGTCTTTGATGAGAAGCAGCTGCTGTGGGTGGTCCAAGCAGGTTCCAACAATCTCCACCACAAGAAGGGCCTCACAGATGCCAGCTTGAATGCATTGCGCATTCTGCTCCTGCTCCTGCACGGAGTGAGCCCTCCTGGGTCCAGACTCTTGTTGACGGGGCTGTTCTATCGCACCGACATCCCAAGAGAACTCATTGACAAGGCAAATATTGATTTGAAGAACCTCGTCGCAAACCTCGAGAAGGAGATAGCTCGGCCAAACTCTAGCATCAATAGGGCTGACAAAGTGGCAACGACGCATATGTCAGAGGCCCTTGATCAACTCGACGAGGCCACTGATGTGTCCACTCCGGAGGCAACGCCGCCCTCTGATCACGAGGCCCCTTGGGACCGGACGGATGGAACCTTCAGATTCTTCCTGCCCACCTCTCAGCTAAAGGAGATCTTCGGTTGTCTTGAAGACCATGTCCACCTTAACCAGGAAGGATACCTGAAATGGATGCAGACACTCTTGCCAAAGGTGGACGAAATGCTGGAATCCCAAAGGAAAGATAGATATTGACGTCAATGATCCCACATCATAGACAGAGGATTGATCAACGGAGAGTGGAATCAGCGCGTCTGTGTGTGTTTTGTGGGGCCAAGCCAACGTATTAGACCTCCTTGATAATAGAGAATACGACGTTGCTTCGGTCATTGCTTCTTTTTCTATTCCACGTGAAATTGACACTGACACCTTGCTTCTCTCTTTAATTAATTAAAATTCGAGCGATCATATCCATATACTAACTTCGTAGACCAATATCCCATTATTCTGCCGGATAATCTCCTGCTACATAAAACCCCCTCTATACATAATTCCCTAGCATGGGATTACTCGTATACTTTTGGACGAACTCTTTTGCGATAGTCGTCTGAGCGCTCCCGGGACAACGTCTCCTAGGATAACCGCCGAACCGGTGTTGTGATAAATTCTTTTCAGATTGAGATAAGCTCTCTTCTCGATATGATCAAATACGTCTAGCGTGTAAGAAGTTGTTCCCTTCAGTTTCAAACGGGGATTCATATCATAATCACAAACCAATCCTTGCGCAGGGTCCTCAACATCGTCCATTGCTACATATCGCCCGAAACACAAAGGGTACTATGTTCGTAGAAACTTACCATTTGTAGGTGATAAATATCCGATCACCCGCATGCGAAGATCCTTCGGAGTATTCGAATCTTGCAGTGGACATATCTACCGGTAAAGACTTGCATGCAGGTGGCGCAGCTTCGCTTCGTCAGGGCCTGCGTGAAGCAGCCCATGGGGCAATCTCCGCAAACATGCAGTGGTACACATGCATGCAAGGTAGACTAACACCCAAAACGGCGATCTACTACTGGACGGCCGCGTAAGCCCGCACCGGCTATGGGGGTTATCTTGGAACAATCCACGTGGTCCCTCCAGGGCTCCTGCGGTAGCTGCTCTAGCTCCCAATTCAATATCTGGGGCAGCCCCCCGGCGTGTCTAGGGTCGTCATCCCTAACCACCACCGGGCAACCGAGGCGTCCAGAACTCGGATGGGTGGCTATCTTGATAAACAATGATTACTCCCCTCATGCGAATCATGAACGGCGCAAGGAACGATGGGGTCGTAGTGGACGTTGTTTTGAGGTGCATCCGCTTCGACAGTCTCGTCTCATCACAACAATCGCTGATAGGCGAGGCGGGCCTCCTGCTGCCAGTATTTGTCTTGCAATCACGGCACTTGGTGCATCCGATCCCTTCCTGTTTGGTAAATTTTAGGTTTGATTGGAGAGGTCCCCCATCCCGCTGGGTGTGGGATTCAGGTGGAAGGACGCTGAAGGGGAACTTATGAATTAATACTGCTTTGCCAGGCCTGACACGGGGGGGTCAAGATCGCTAGGTGGATGGATCGACACGGTTCGGGTAGGGGATCGCATGGTGAAACGGGTCCTCGTTGCCGGGGGGTGCCAGCATAAAGGCGCCTCATGCTGGCCGATTATGAGATGGACCAACATCGCCTGCCTAGTGTTGTAGGCGAGAGGGGGGTGGGGGAGAAAGGTAATGGGACCTGTCGTGCAGGAGGAGAGGCCATCGTGATCGTCCCGTCGTGCGCCATAGTCCCCAGGGCCGCCAAATAGCCATCTGTCTCGTCTGGACCCGCCCGTTCATGCCACGGTCTTGGCTTTTGCCTGGTCGTGGAAGATTCCCGCGAACCCGGGGCCGCCTATCATCCGTGCGGCTAATACCGTCTGTTCCCCTATCATCCCTAGGAAAGTAAAAGGTTATTTAGTGGGTATGTCGGAGATGCCCTATCGATCTTGAGACCACATTCGTTAAAACCTGGTCTACTGAGAATGGACTGATTCTTTGTAGGAATAAATCGGATCGGTTCTGGTGATGATTGCTACTAATCCCGACCGGGCCGTGTTATGGCACAAGGGTGAGTACACAGAAGATATCATTATCCCAAATACCATATAGGCACGTCTTGGGAGAGATCCAGTGCGATAAACGGTGCCTCGGCTCACCGAAGCCCTTCACGGACTTTGCAATGTCACTCCTCCGGCCCGTTGAATATACAAATTATGAAAGCGTTTTGACTTCGCGTTCGGGTGGAAGCAAGGAGAGCCGCCCGCTGACAAACGTCCCAACGCATGACGCCACGGCTCGTCGAGGGCTTGTGTCCAAAGCATGCAAGAGCCAATCTCGCGCTTCAATCTTTTTCCCTTTTACCGGTGAGCACCGGTTAAATCCTTCGGGGAATGTGCGGGGCAAAACCCTGCGTGAAATGTTGCCAGAGCCTTGAATGAGATTCCAATTCATCCCATCTCCAGATCCTTCGAGTCATCATTGACGAACGAGCGTCGGCTAATAAGCGGGCAGCATTGAAGGCCAGGCAAGGCCAGGCAAGCCGAGCAAGCCATTTGAGTTTAGTCGACCGCCCGTGCCACCGCTGCAGACACCACCTGGGTGCACACGACGGGGGACCACGTCGGCACGTCTGGCCAGTGTATGACTTGCCCCGGGCTGCAGATCCTTAAACGAAAAGGTAAACCTTAAAATTGCAGAATGCATTGTTGCGAATTTGCGCGTGTTCCCTAAAGGCCTCCTCACTCTGCCTTGGAACATATGCTCGGAATCGACCTCGGTGGCTTCCGAATGCACCTGCGATGCTCTAGCTCTATCTTCCCGCCATGGCCCGCACTGTCCTTTGGGGGCTCGATACCGTTGCATGTGAGGGGGGCTGCTAGTAGGCGTTGTAGTCACCTCGCCTCCGCATGCAGCTTGAGCGCTATAGCGGCCCTGGATTCAGCTAAGCCGTTGGCTACCAATATCGCTCAATGTTTCAAATCTTAATTCGATAGACCGTCGGATAATGCACGGACGAGGGCCTCGCTTACACGCAATGACTCGTGCCATCCCAAGCATCAAGGGGAGAGAGAGTTCTGTCAGCCCCTTGACATATGCTAATTCTGTTGCACTGATGACTACCGAGGGCTTTGCCCAAGTTGTGTTGTGTATGCCAATGAGAGCAGCATCATGCACCGGATCGTGGGTTTTGTAATTCTGTGTTTCGGGCATGGTGACAGTTCCAGAAGAGCGCATCACCTGCCGTTCCCCCAGTTTGAACATCGAGGTCGCAATGAACACCGTGCCCGCCCAACGCTAGGTAAGGGTTATCGGGGGAAGCTATGGAATCGCCCTGCATGGGGGCTGGTATGCTTAGGCTGCTAGGCTGCGCTTCCGGTCTTGGGATTGGTGGTGCTCGAACCCAGTATAGGAGTTATGGCTGTCCGAACATGGGCTCACAGCTGAGCTGGACCTGGACATGGGCAGGTTCTGGCAGGGTTCATGCCAACAATATACTTAGAGTCCGGCTGCTGCGACCCGGCCACAGGGCGCAGCACAGGAACTGTGCATGTTACAGAGTGATCTGTGCTCCAACAGTGTGAGTGCTGCAACGCCGGGGGCCATGACCCTTGGTTCCCCAGCGGTGTTCCTCAATTCACCGGTACAGCGATCCCAGGTGCGTGGTAATTATGGCTCCGGCCGTTTTTGATATAACTTGGCGGTGTTCATCTTTTTCTAGTACATAACGACCATCTAACCGCATCCACTTTTATGTGTAATTTGTAGCATCTCTTCACCTTTTGTTTGCGGTCTCGTTCGTTCGCAGATGTCAAGAACATGTCGACATCATCCAGCCCCCCGGATGGCTCGGACCTCTTTTCCAACGGATCGCAGAGCGGCACTGTGATCATTGTCAGCGCGGTTCTCACTGGGCTTTCGACCATCGTAGTCGCCCTGCGGCTCTACACTCGCCAATTCATCTTGAACACGGCTGGCGCCGATGACTGGACCATGGGCCTGGCTCAGCTTCTGAGCATAGCCGCGGGAACCTCAACTATGCTGGGTCCGAGAGCCATGTCCTTTTTGGTTTGCAGAAATATCTAACACCCCATTCAGAGGCACATTTTGGCCTTGGTCGCCATCTAGACACGCTGAGTCAGGAGAATGTCATCAAGTCGTTGGAAGTAAGAGAGATCCGGACAGTCCACATCTCACCATCGCCACAGTGCCTATGGCTAATGTCGGCACACACAGTGCCTTTTCGGAGCGATTTTCAGCTACAACTTTGGAATGAACGTTATCAAGGTCTCGTTCTTCCTTCAATATCGCCGCATCTTTCCGAGCCAATCCATCCGAGTAATTTGCCTATGGGGGCTTGTATTTGTTGGTCTTTGGACAGCCGTCCAAGGAGTCCTTCTCACGATCACCTGCATTCCATTGGCATCCATCCAGCCTAGCGCGGCATCGTGGTGTCTCGACACACTTCCTATCTGGGAATTCACTTCGATCGTCGGCCTGATTACTGATTTCGGCATCTTCCTGCTTCCACTGCCCGAAATATGGAAACTGCCTATAGCGGCTCGCCAGAGAATGGTTCTTTTCGGAATTTTTGGCCTGGGATTTTTGTAAGTGGTGTTTCTGGCTGTCTGTATCTGGCTATGACGTCTGACTTGGCTGGGTAGTGTATGCATTGTCTCAATCATCCGCATTCCCACACTCCGCGCCGCATCGAAGGCGGCAGACCCGACATTCAACAACGTCTCAGCAGCCCTCTGGACCCTGACCGAGCTGAACACCGCCATCCTCTGCTCCAGCTTGCCAGTCCTGAGGCCGCTTGTATTCAAGTCGACCGGGCGCGGCAGCAAGAAGACGATCACGGCGGACCCCAATCATCCCTCGAGGCAGGGCACAAAAGGCGGTGCGCTGGAGCTGACGACGACGTCGTCCCGGAGGAAGCCCGCCATGCGGTCGGTGGTCTCGGGGTCTAATGAGAGTTCGGACGAGCTGGTGACTTCTACCATCGACGAGGTGATATACAGGTCCGACGAGCCTGTGAGTAGACATGGGGCCGGCCGCAATACTGCGGTGCTCGCGGATGATGATGCGGCTGAGCTTGGGCTGTCAGTCAAGACGTACATCTACAGCTCGAGCGATAAAAGGGACCGGTTTGATTAGGCGATGACTGAAGGAGCACCTATTAATGACTTGAGCTTTAGGCTCTGTACGCCTAATTATAGCGATTCTTTTCACAGCAGACTTTGTCGATCTCGGTCCACGTTACTACACCAGCGCTTCACTACGAAGCCACTGACTGTGCCAGTGCCGTGTCCTACTTTGCAGACTTCTTCATGGGATGCACCCACGGCACCTTGCCCTCAAAGGGCTCCTCGCCTTCCACGAAATCCAGACACAGCGCCTTGCTGATCGCAGGCGAGAACTTGTACTTTGTCAGGAGCTTGTTCACGCGGGGGATGGCGGGCATGACATATTGATCCACAAGCCAGTACGTCGTGTTCGGCCAGGCGCACAGCCTGGTGAGGTGGGCCGAGAACTTGTAGTCCTCCCGGACCGGCCCCCTGCGCGCGTCCTGGTAGCGGTAAAACAGCGCGCCCAGCTCGGCCTCGCTGGGCGCGACGTCCCTGCCGCCGGCCGCGACGAGGCCGTGGAGCTCGTTGACGAGCGCGACGACGTCCTGGACGGCGTTGTTGAAGCCGAGCCCGGCGTTGGGGGTGAACTTGTGGCACGAGTCGCCCGCGAGGACGATCCGGCCGCCGCTCCAGTGCGGGAGGATCCCTTCCTCCAGGTTCGCCATGCCGCCGGTCGTCCTTTGGGGGAAGATGTCCTTGACTGTGAGGCAGTCGCCGATCATCATGTCGCCGTGGTTGGCGGCGAATTGCTCCATGTCTTGGTCGGTAAAAGACACACGATCGGTCGTCTTCGTTTGGAGCTTTTCGTAGACGAATAGCCACGAGCGGTTGGATGCGTTGAGAAATTGCAGTGAAGATGTGTTGCCGTGGGTGATGCAGTGATCGCCGGGAGCGAATTGCCACTGCCTTGGGAATGAGCACCACATGGTCTTGTACTGGTGCTGGAAAGGCTCCACGTCGTTCACGTCGGCGTCTGGGGATTTCCTCAGGGATATTTCCCGCATTAGCCTCCGGGTCTTGCTGTGTACGCCGTCGGCACCGAGAACGATGGACCCTTCGTAAGTCGACCCATCAGCACATGTGACCACTACACCGTTATCTGTGTCCTCGATGTTCTCCAATTTCTTGTCCGTGTGGATTCGCGCTTGGTCCTCTTCACTGAGACCATCATAGATGGCTTGGATGAGCTCTGCTCGATGGTACATGAATGAGTACGACCCGTGGCTGGGCGCCTGCTGTTAGCCGGGTTTCGTGATCAGTGCCCAGGATGATGCAAACTTCTCTCGTAAGGTATGTGTGTGCCAGCTTTCCATGAACATGCCCAGCGCCGTGTAGTCTGCCCATCGCAGGACCTCATGCCCTATCTTTTGCAACTTTTCCAACAGGCCAAACTGATAAAACACCCGCATGTTGTACGAGAAGAGCACAATAGATGCTCCGACATCTTCAACAATCTGCGGCCGTCGCTCGAGCACCACAAAGTCGATACCCGCTTTTGACAGCGCATGGGCGGCTGTCAAGCCCGTGGGGCCTGCCCCGATGATGATGACTTTGAAATCCGACATGGAAGCGCCTTGATGATAGAGAGGGGCGGGATGGATGAGGCTCAGGAACTCGCACGCCGAGACCGTTGCATAGGGATCTCCGTAGCTTTTTAAGGCTCAGATATCGTGCCGCGGACCCGGAAGAGTGGAATGAGATCTGGTCCGCCAGGCTCCACAAGCCATCCCCATATTTGTGGATCAGGCCACATTCAATTCAATGTTCTGGGTTCGTTCCCAAGCGGGGCGGAGCGGTCCGTCGTAAACGATCCGACGTTCCGTCCTAGAAAAAGAGATGCGACACATATAGAAAACATGATCAGACAAGCGATGTCGGGATCGTGTGCGAAAGGAAACTCTAGTAGCAACCAAAGCATCGTATGAGTTTTTATATCAATGCACTTATGTCCAGAGTCGGCGGCGGGATCAGCGGGCTCGTTTGTCCCAAACCGGATGCTCATTGATACGCTCCCACACCAAGGCCGACCTTCATAATCTCATAAGCCCACGACTGTGGCTGAGCGACGTGAAGTCGGTGCTCGATCCCAAGCACTTCTTTTCTCATATCAGGGGTATTTGCATGTGATCAAGAAGCAGGGTGCGCTTCTGTCTAGGGTGATGATACACTGGCAGCCAACAGTGGACGGCCATGAATGGCAAGGGCATCAAAACTCGACCAGTCAATGTTGTCTTGACGTTGCTGTGCGCGTGACTCTATATCATTCATCACATTATCGTGCCTCCGAAGTTTATGTGTATTCAACCAAATTTTGTTTTCAATTCTGTGCATTCCAATTCCGGCTGCAAGGCCGTTCCAAGCACTCAGTACGTTTCAGGATCAAAAGTTAGGGAGACTAATAAATACATGCTATTCCCTCCCGACAACTCTGAAGATCTGCTCCCAGTTTCCTTGGAGCATGACATTGCTCGACGATCCTGGCTCAAAACCTCCAGGAGCTTTCGAATCGATCTTGGGATGGAGCCACTGCATCTGCATTGCCCAAAAGTTGTCCTCGCTTGCCGGCCTTGTGCTTGACAAGAAAATGACCTATCGACTGTTAGTAATAGCGAGTCATTCAATAGCCCTTCTATGCTCCACTTACACATCACCGGTTTGTCCTCGGTTGGCTTCCAGCTGCAGTGTTGTTACTCCATAAATATCTATATCCACTCCGGTCCATTCCTTGCCCATAAGCCTCCCAACAGTTTATCTCTAACTTACAGACCTCCTCCTTATGCTTAACGCCACACCTATATAAGGTGCGGCCGCAAGCAAGCCAAGGAGGTTTATAACTAAAACGTAAACTATATAAGAATAAAGGTACGCCTACCTCTCCTAAGCAGGCCAGCCGCCTCCGAACTTTAATTCCTTTCCTTAAAATTTTTTTTAACTTATATAAATACCTTTTTAAAATTTAAAATATAAGATTAACTATTTCCTTATAAACTATATTCTCTTTTTTAAAAAGCTATAAAAGATAGGTTTTTATATTTTTATTTTATTTTTCGATTAGGTATATTATATTCTTTTAAATAAAAAAACTTTAAAATTTAGAAAAGATATTAAGAATCGCTTATTATTTCTCTCTTTTAATATATCTTTTCTATTAAAATTACTTATTAAAAAGGTATTATATTTATTAGTTAGGCTTAGGGCTTAGGGGTATATATATATAAAAGTAGAAAGTAATAAGCAGAAATAATTCGATTAACTTAATTATAGTTAAGTTTAAAGCTATTGCTAAAAGGGCGATAGCTATAAGCTAATTTAAAGAAAGTATTTCGGCCGGATTATTTATTAGGCTAAAGGGCTACGGCTAACTAATTAGCTATAGCTATTATAGCTAACTGCTATTATTTCTATATTAGCAATCTTCTAATTTAGCTATTATTATATTATTATTAAATATTTTAAAAACGCCCTTTTCTTTAAATCGATAAAATAAATTATATACCTATAGTAATTAATTATCCCCTTAAATTATTATAATTAATATAGCTCTTTATCCGAATTATTAACTTATTAATATTAACTAGGCATTTTAGCGCCTTATTTAATAATACCTTTATTATAATATCGGTAGGGTTATTATTTCTATTAATTTATTATACCTTATATATCTTTTATCTTTTATATATCTAATATAAAGCTATAATATTAATTATTAGCCGCTTTTTTTTATTATACCTAATTTAATAAGGTATTTATATAATAAATAGAAATTAATATAAATTATAAAAGGGATTATAAAAAGGTTAAATTAATCGGTAATTAGCCTTATTATTAATAAAAGTATTACTCCGATATTAAAGCTGCTAGCTATTTTATAAATCTTAAAAGCTAATATACTTTTTATAACTTACTTATACTTTATAAAGAATTAGTAAAGTATATTATTATATATTTTATATTATAAGAAATTAGCATTTTTCTTTTTATTAATAAGGGCTATTATATAGCCGATTTATAAGTTAAGGTTTTAATTATTAATAAAAAACTTATTTATAAAGATTATTAAGGTTGCTATTATTAAATTAATTAATATATATTATAGCCCTTAATTAAAATTAATTATTTATTATTTTAGCCGTTTATTAAATTTATTATAATTATTATAATTTAATTCTTAAGCTTATATAGCTATAAAAAGGTTAAATATAGCTTTTAGCTAATAGATTAAAATAATATAGGCCTTATAAGCTTATTAATAAAGGTATTATTAAAGATAATTATCGGTATTTATATTAATTAATTTAAGCTTAATACTTTAACTTTTTTACTTTATCTTAATAGCGCTATTAAAAGCTATTATTAACTTATAGCTATTAAAGTTAAATAATTATATTAAAGAAAGTATAGTTTTCGGTTTATATTTAATTTCTACTTTTTAAATTTTCTCTTTTTTAATAGCTAAAAATACTAGACTTATAATAATAAGGGTATTATTAATTTATATTTTAATTAGCTTAAATATCTCTTTTCTATTACTTATAATTAAAAAATATAGGTTATAGCTAAAAGTTTTTATTTCTAGCTTTTTATAATAATACTTATAATATATAGCCTATTAATATATATTAGCTTTAATAATACTATAAAGCGGTTTAATTAATTATATAATTATCCCTTTTAAATATTTTACCTTTAATTTTTATAGTAATTATATTAGAATTATTTATAATAACTTACTTTTTAATTATAAATAAGCTTAAATAATATTATATAATTTAAAAGCTATTTACTTTATTAAAAGAAAAGCGGTAATTATAATAATTAATTATTAGCTAACTTATTAGATTATTAATAATTAAATTAAAATAAACTTTTTTTTATTATTATTATAGCCTTAAATTATAAGTTTTAATTTCTTATATAGTTACTTAATTTTATTTTTAATCTTATAAATTATTTAAGCTTTAAATAATTTAGTTATTTTATAAAGATTATAATTAAAGTATTTAAATTTAAAGATATTATAGATAATTAAATTAATAATCTTTTAATTATTTAATTCTTTAAATAGGTTATTATTAGCTATAATAACACCTTTATAATATAGCTTAAATAATAATATATAATTATCCTTTTTTTTTTTTAAGTTAAAAGGGTTTTAAAAACTTAAAGTTATTTTTTAAATTATCTCTATTATTATAATAGCTATTAGCGGCTAATAATATTAACGCTTTTTTAATTTAAAAGGAAAGTATATAAGGTTATTATAATAATTATATCCTTTATATAATTTATATTACTTTTATAAATATTAATTTAATTATTATTAGCCTTATTATCTTTAATAATTAATTATTTTAAAGGTAATAGCTATATATTTTTATTATATAAATATAGCTATATATAAGTTAATTTAAATCTTACCGGGCTATTAAAAAGGTTTAAAATAAGGTTATAGCTATCGGTAATAATTAGCTTATATAAGCCTTATTAACCGCCTTTTTTATATTATATTTAAACTTTACTTTAAAGTAAAAGGGCTAATATATTAATTATATTAAGGCTATTTCTTATATAAATTACCTTATTAATTTATTACTTTATTAAGATTTTTTAAAAAGCCTTTATTACCTTTCTTATAGCTTTTATTTATTTCTAAGTAAATAATATAGATAGTAAGTTAATTAATATTTATAAATAAATATTAAAAACTAATAATATTAAAATAAGGCTATTAAGGCTTAAAATATTATTTATATCTTTAATTATTATTTATAAAATTACCTTAAGGCTATAATAACTTAATAGCTTAATAGAAAAAATCTTATATACTTAACGGAAAGGTTTATAATATTTTTTAACCTTTTTAATTAACTAATAGGCTTTTATAAAGATTTATTTATAACTTATTTCTATTAACTTTACTTTATTATAAAACTTTATTAATATAAAATTTATTCTTATATTATAGGAAATCTATTTTAAAGGGCTAATATATATATTAATTTATATTTAATATAAGGCTTTTTATATATTCTTTATAAAAAAAGATATAAGGAAATAAGCCGCTTAAAAAAAGGTTACTAAATTAATTATATATAAAACTAGCTTTAAGTTTAAATAAACTATATTAATAATTAACTTATAATTAAAGTTATAATTATCCTTTAATATAAATTTAAACCTTTTAAGTACTAAATTATAAAGTTAGTAATAATAATAAAATTTAATTATTATAATTAATATAGGTATATTAATATTATAGCTTAAATCTTTTAAAAGTTAGGTTAATTAATCTATTAATAAGTAGCTAAAGCAGCGGTATAGTTAATATAATTTAAGCTTAATAAAAAAAAAAACTAGCTTTTTATTTTAGAAGAAAAAACTATAGATAATCTTATTTATAAATTATTAGATATATCTTCTTATAGCTAAAATTATTATATTATACTATTTTATCGGTAGTATTTTAAAAGAATATATTTAATCTATCTATATCTTATATATATAAAAGGAAAGGTATTAAGGCTTTAATTATATAAAATATAATTAGCCCGATTAATATTTTAATTATAATAATACTAATAAATATTAATCCGAAATCTTTTTTAAACTTAATAAGGGCTTTACTTATTTATAAAGGGTTTATTATTATTATTAAATTATTTTATTAAAGGATAAAGTATTATTTATAGCTAGCTATAAAGAATTTAGCTATTGTCTTAAGGGTTAATAATATACGCTATAACCCCCTAAGGTATTAATAGCTTAAATAGGCACCTCCGCCCCTACTTTATAGCAGAAAATATTATTTTCCCTTTATTCTTTTTAAGTATCCCTAAAATATAATGTTTTATTTTATTTCGTAGCTTATTATAGCTATATTTTACTTTTCGTTTAATTAAAGAAAGAAGTCTTTTAAACTTAAAGGTAAGGTATTATTTTCGGCTTTAATAATAAATAACTATAAAATATCTTTCTACTAATAGCGCTAAATACTATATAATAAGCATTATTAATATATAAGGAATTCTATAATAATAATATTAATAAATTTTATATAATAGGGATAATAAGAGATTTTTAAATATAGGTTTTACTAATTACCGAAATAAAAAGATAGCTAAATTATAATAAGAAATATTTATTTAAAACTTATATTAATTAAAATATAAGTTAGCAATTTAACTTTATAATAAATACCGAAATAAAAAAAAAGCGTAAATATTTCTTAAAAAAGGGTATTAGCTATAAGATATATATAGCCTTATAAGTTTATATACTTAAATAATAGGGCTAATACTATATTAAGTTATTAAAAGATAATAAAATACTTTAGTTATAAACTTCTTTTTAAAAAAATAGCAGATAATACTTAAAAGGTATTATTTATTATATAAATATCCTTATTATTTATTATTAAATATTTAATAAGTTTAATATTCTAGGTATAAAATAAAGCTTATAAAAGCCTTATATTTATAGAATCGATATCGGCATTATTTATATCTATAATAAGTTTAAACCCGGCTAAAAATATATTTAATATTAAATAAAAAGGGGTATTAGTTAAATAAATATAATAACTATTAAATATAAGTAAAGGCAGGCGCTAATATAAGGTAAAACGTAAGGCTGCTATAACTGCTATAGCTAGCTTTTTAGCTATAGCGCTAGTAATATTAATAGTACCGCTGCTATTAAGCAATTAAAAATCTAATTTAATAACTATTAAAAAAGAGAAATATAATATATCTGCCTTATAATACCGGGCTATATAAATACTTATCCGGAAAAAGATATTAAGGCTTATTAATCTTTTTAATAGCTTTAATATTATTAATTACCTTAAGCGGTATAAATTTATTAAAAAGGCTTTTAATATTTTAAATAAATAGGCGTTAAAGGTATTTAAAGGTATAATTAAAAATATCTTTATAGCTATTAAGTTATAAATACTTATTATTAATATAATAATTTAGCTTAAATAAGAAAAGCGGTTTTTAAAATTATATAAAGATAAAAATATTATTTAATTATATACCTTTAAGCAGTAACTTTAATATACTTTTAAAAATACTATTATTATATTAGCTTAAAACCTATAGAAGAATATCTTATAATTTAATTAAATCCTTAATAAAATAAGAAAATAAAAGACTTATAGGATATAAAACTTTTAGGAAAAGCTGCTAATAATTATAATATAATATATTTAGATAAATTATAATATTATAGCTAAAAAGATAATAGAAAAGAAATAGCTAATATTAATAAAGGTTTTTTTATAAGTATATAAAAATATATAGAAAAAAGAGGAATAAGATTAAAAGGCTAAAAGTATTAACTTTTAAATAATATATAACTTTACCTAATAATAATAATTCTAATAACTTTAATCTTTAAATAATAATATACCTTTTAAGTATTATAATATTTTAAGCTTTACTTTATAATATCCCTATACCTAATAGCTATAAAGAATAAGTTACCTATTTATAAATTAACTATATTTAATACCTGATGGAAAACATTTTAAGAGTAGAGGGGATGAATTCGAAGAGACTAGATCTATAGAAAATGGGTATAAAGCGGCTCCTTTTAAGTATGGCGGGTATCCCGCACGGTGAAACGTAGCCAAACGTGGCTACGGAAGCCCGGCGTGGCCACAAAAGCCCGGCGTGGCCACAAAAGCCCGGCGCCCAGGGCCCTGGGCGTTTTGTTGTGCATCAATTGCCGCCCACGCAAAAAGAAAAGCACTGTCCGCAGTGCGTATAGCGCAGCGGTACACTTCTTCCTTCCCATTCCAAGGCCCTAGGTTCGATTCCAGGTGCCACCACTCTTTTTTATTTCCACCATTCCCACCCTTTTCTCGTCCCCAATTTCAGCCGCAGGTGGCCCTGCAGAGGGAGCCGCAGGTGGCCCTGCGAAATTCGTGGTTTAGCAGCTGGCTGGCAGCTGGCGGTAGCTAGCGGGCGGCTGGTAATAGCGGGCTAGCAGGCAGTAGGCTTGGCGGGCGGCGGGCTAGCGGGCGGTATGCTATAGCTAGCGGCAGGTGGCAGGCAGCTGGCGGTGGCTGGCGGTAGGGACTGGCGATAGCTAGCGGCAGCTGGCAGGCAGCTGGCGGTGGCTGACGGTAAGGACTGGCGATAGCTAGCGGCAGCTGGCAGGCAGCTGGCGGTGGCTGACGGTAAGGACTGTGGGGGGGCGCTGGGTGCCCTTGGCTGCGAAGCCTATTCTATAGCTAATAGCTATGGCGATGGCGACGATACCCTAGCAGAATCGATCCGATGGTAAAAGCAAGGTATAACAAGATGGCTGACAACTGTAGTTGCAGCCCGATAGCTAATAACCGTAGTTGTAGCCCGATCTGTGATAACCGTAGTTGCACAGCGACGGCGACTTCCCTTAGGTAGTGGCCCGGTCTATATAGGCGATCACGCAGTAGGGGCGTGTAATTGTAGCTACCATTTGATGGAAAACATTTTAAGAGTAGAGGGGATGAATTCGAAGAGACTAGATCTATAGAAAATGGGTATAAAGCGGCTCCTTTTAAGCATGGCGGGTACCCCGTACGGTGAAACGTAGCCAAACGTGGCTACGGAAGCCCGGCGTGGCTATAAAAGCCCGGCGCCCAGGGCCCTAGGCGTTTTGTTATGCATTAATACCTTAAGGCTTTAAGTTTATAAAGGCACTTTAATATTAAATATTTAGGCTATTTTTTAATATTAACCTTATATAACTATTAATATTTAAAAGCTATAAACTACCTTATTAAGCAATTTTATAAATATAATAGTTTTTATTTAATTAAATAAATATTGAATAATTTAATTAAGCTTAATAAATATAGCTATCCTAAACTTAGCTTTAAAAGGCTAAGCTAAAACCGGTTATAGCAGCAGCCCTTAAATAAAGTTTAAAAAAAGTAATATAAGTAGATAATAATATAGCTATTAAAAAGCTAGCTAATAACCTATAAGCCTTATAAATTAATAATTATATTACTTAATATACTTTTAATAGTATAAAGAAAATTTTATATTATTAACTTAAAAATAAAATCCGGTTTAATTAAAGTTATTTTATACTTATATAAAAATAGTAGATATTAGATATTACTCCGGTATTAAATAATATCTTTATAGCTACCTATATAGGTTTTAATTTAAATAACCGTAATATTATAAAATTTCTAGCTAAATATAAAGGAAAATCTTAAGAATTTCTAAAAATTAATAAGTTTTATAAGGATAATATATAGCAATACTATTATAGCTATAATAATATTAAGTATTTAGCCTATATATATAAGCCGCTTAAAATATTATAAGCTAAAGGCTTAATCTATATAAAAGATATAGCTAAAATTAAATATTAGCTAAAAACTTATAAGAAGGTTTAAATAGAAATAATATAACCCTTTAATACTTATATAGTATAGATATATAAAAATACTTTAAATATTAGCCTTTAAAGGTATATTTATATAATATTTAAATTATTATTTAAAAATAGAATTTAAAAGCTTTATATTTAAAAGTATAAAGCTTTAAAGAAGAAAAACCTATAATTTACCGGTAATATTAATTTATATTTTAATAAGTTAATCTATAATCCTATATAGTTTAAAGAAAGTTAATATAAATTAAAAATAGCTACTTTATAGGCTAATAAATTTTATTTAGCTACCCTTAACCCCTATATATTAATTATAGATTTAAGGGTAATATTAAGCTTAATTAAAAAGCTATAAGTTATAAGTATCGGAATTCCTAAAGTAAATAATTAAGCTTTAAAAAGATAATAAAGTTTAAAAGGAAATACTATATTTATAAAGATAGCCTTAAACTTTAATAAAAATAAGCTTATTTAAAAGCTTAAAACTTTAAAAAAGGTAAAACCTTAACTTAATATAAAATCTAAAAAGAAAAACCTTGGCTAAATTTTATTAAACCGATACTTTAAAACCCTTAAAAGGTATATATAGAATAAGATACTTTAACTATATTTAAATCTTAAAAGCTAACTAATAAATTATATTTATTTTATTTAAAATAATATTAAAAAGGTTATTTATATTAATTATAAAGTATTAGCTAATAAGATATATAAGAAATAGTAGAGTAATATTAAGCCTATTATTTTAATTTTAAAGCGCGGTAATTTTAATAATTAGGTAATATTAAACTTTTTTATAAATAAAGGAATAGCTAAAATTTATAATATAACCGGGTTAATAAAGACTATTAAAAATAACGGGTTAAATAATATTCTTTTAAGTAATACTGCTTTTTAACTATTAATAGATAATTAATATTAATATATAAAAGAAATTATTAAATTAAAACTTAAAAACGGTAGTTTAAAGGAATTAAAAGTATTATTTAAAGGGTTTAAGCAGCTTTTTAATATATATATTTCTATTTAACTATAAGTTTCGGTTATTAAAGTATATAATATTATTAAATAGGCTATTAAGTATTTAATGCTAAACTTTTAAATAGCTATTATTATAAAGAGTAATTATACTTTAATTAATTATTTAACGCTTTAATTAAAAAGCTAGAAAAATTACCCTTTTCCGGCTATATTAAATATTAAAGCTAAATTAAATATTATTAGCCTTAGCCTATATACCGAGTTTACTTTTATATTTTAATTTATACCTATTATATTAAAAATATATAATAAAGAAATAGTTAAGTTATTAGGGTTATTAGCTATTAATATTTATATCAGAGGCTATAAAAAGTAAATTCTATTTTATATTATAAATAATAAAAAGGCTAAACCTAATAATAAGGTTTTACTCGGTATATTATTCTTTATTTAAATAAAGATAATATTCTATTATAATATTAATAATATCCTTAAGGCTAGCTTTTTTTATAATAAAGTACGGTTAATTATAGTAATTAATAAGCTTAATTAATTAGAAAATTAATCTTAAATATCCTATTTAGAAAATTAAATCTTAATAGCTTATATTAAACATATTAAGCTATTAATTAAAAAGTAATTCCCGAATAACTAAAACCTTATTTAAATAAGGGTAATTAGCTTATTCTATTATTACTAAATTTTAATATTTATTTATTTATTCCGGCGTTTATAAAGTTAATAAAAAAGCAGTTATATAAAGCCTATAAAGGGGCTTTAATTAATAAGTTAATTATTTATTTCTATAATAAATATTAAGCCCTAAGCCGGCTACCGTTATTATTATTTAAAAAGAAAAAGGTATTAAATAAAAAGGAGATTATTAAAGCTATTAATACGCTATATAAGACTATAAAGCGGAAAGTTAAGCTTATTAATAACTTTAACCCTAATAAATTAATATTAAAAGATAATATAAGATAAAAACCTTATCGATTTAAAGTAATAAGGGATATTTAAGCTAAAATACTGCTAAATAAATATAATAAATAAATTAAGCCTAAGTTTTTAAATATCCTAGCTAGCTTTAAGCTTATAAAAGACCGTTAAAATACTATAAAAGCTAATAATTATAAAGATTTTTTTAAAGAAAAATTAAATCTCTTTTATTATATAATACTAAATAAAAAAAAAGTATTAACTTAAGAGTAAAATAATATTAATAAAATAATTCCGGAAGTAATATTACTTTAAAAGATATAAACTATATTATATAAAGTATTTTAATTATAAAATATTTTAATCTTTTATATTTTTTAAAATAAAACTATTTCCCTATTTAAAAACTATATTTAAAAAAAAGTAATTAAGAAAAGCTATATATTATATAAAAATAAATAGTTTTTAATATTTAAGAAAAATAAAGGCTTAAGGCTTATTAATAATATCTAGAAGTATAACGCTTTTACTATTAAAAATATCTTTATATTACCTATAATAAATTAGTTTATTAAAAAGTTTAATATATATAAAATTCTCTTATTATTTAACTTTTTTTCTAAATATAATTAAATCTAGCTTTATAAAAATAGTTATAATATAATAATATTTACTATATTAATTAAGCTATTTAAAATATATAAATTATTAATAAATATAATAAATTTAATAATATAGTTTATATATATAATAATATACCTATTATATAATCTTATTCTATATATTTATTAGGTATTTTTAAATAATATTATAGTTAAAGGACCGAATTCTATATATAGTAATAAAAAAATCTTAAAACTTTTAAATATTTATTACTATATTTTTAAATATATTTAAAACCTTAATAAAGTTTTCCTTAATATAAAGCTTATAGAAATAATAATCTTAATATTTAAGTTAAAATAATATAAAAAACATATAAATATTATTAAATACCTTTATAATATAAATAGATATAGCTTATAGGATAAAAAGATTAGTAAAATATAAGGGTAATCTTATTATATATTTATTAAGAATATATGCTTATTTTTTAATATAATAATTTATTATAATTATTAAATTTAAAACTTTACCGGTATTATATAACTACTTTATAACCTATTTAAGAAAGATATAAAATTTATATAAAAAATTGCTAAATAAAAATTAATAAATATATTAGTATAAGCAATTTTAATAAAGCTAGTACTAATAACTATTAATTATAATTTAAAAGCAGATAAGATTATTTTTATAATAAATATAAGCCTTATCGGATAAAAAGATATTTTTATATAAGTTATTAATAATTATTATAAGCTAGCTAAATATATTAATAATATATAAATTAAAGCTAAATAAAAATATAATATTTATAAAAGAGAATATTAAGCCGTTTTATATATATTTTATAAGTTATAAATATAGCTTTTTAAATATCGTTTTACCTTAAAAACTAATATTAAAGTTTTAATAAACTAAATTAATAGCGGAATATTAAATATTTTAAGCGCTTTAATTAGCCGATAAGTATTTATAATTAAAGCCTTTAATTTCTAATTAAAGTATATTTTTAGCTTAAAAAATCTTATTATAAATACTTTATTATATTTATTAAATTTATTTCTATCGGAATAAAACCTAAAGGAAAACCTTAATAATTAATATAATATATAAATTAATAATTTTAAATTTATAATAAGGTAAGGTATTAAATAAAACTTAATATTTATTTTTAACCCGAAATTAAAGTAATTTATTAAATTCTTATAAATTATAAATTATTTAATTTAGATAAAGCTTTTAAATTATATAATATTTAAATAAGCTTAAATATTTTAAAAAAAAGCTAAATAGTTTTAAGTTATTAGTAATATACTTTAATATCTATTAAAAAGATTTTAGCTTAAAAGGTAAATAGTTAATAATATAAATTTTTATAAAAGAATTATCTATAAATATTATAGTATTATAAGATATAAAGGAAAAAATATTATAATCTTAAAAATATAATACCTTTATTATTAAAAGGGAATATATATAAACCTTAATAAAGCGGTAGCTAGCTATCTATATTATTAGCAATTTAATAAATAGATATAAGAAAAGGAAATAATCCCTATATATTCTAATTAACTATTTAAGATAATTAAAATAAATATTTAATATATATTAAAGGATAAAGGCTTTAATTATTTAATTAAGGCTTATTATAACTTAACCGGATATCTTATAATAAAAGCATTAAAAAAAGCTATAGTAAAATTCCTTAAAGACTTTTTTATTTAAAAAATCCTTTTTAAATATAGCTATCTATATAAAATAACTATAAATAAAGGCTTAGAAAATAAAGCTAAGTTTACCGATATATTATAAGTACTTAATATACTTTTTATAATTATATCCCTATATAATCCGAGGGTATAAGGACTTATTAAAAAAGATTATTATATTTTTATTAAAATATTAATTAAATTAATAGCCGGAATAGGTTATTAAAGATAATATTTTAAGTTTATTTTATTTATAAATAAAATATTAATTTATATTTTATATAAATATACCCCTTTTTATTTAATTTATAAATAAAAAGCTATTATTTTTTTAAAAATAGAAATTTTAATATAAAAAGTTTAATTATAATTCTTTAAATAGTTATATATTAAGGCGTTAAATAGTTATTTATAAATATTAATAGCTAAAAAGGCTAATATTAAAAAGGCTATTAAGTTAATTATAATATATTAAAAGAAGATTATAAAGAAAGCTAAAAATATTAATATAAATAAGCTAATTCTATTAGTAATTAATAACCTTATACTTATTTATAATTATATTTATAAAATAAGCTATTTATAAATAGCTAAGTTATTATACCGATAAAAAAAAATTATTTTTTATATTAAAATACTTTTTTAAGTATATTTATAAGCTTTAAGCCTTAAAAGAAGCTATATTATAAGAAATATTTATAAATAAAAACCTTAAAAAGTTTATATAAAATAAGAAAAATATTTAAAAACCTAAGATATTAATATTATAGAATTTAACTTATTAAAATCTCTAAAATAAAATAATTTATAATAAAATTTATATTTTAGCTATATCTTAATAAAATAATAACTTAATTAAGCTATCTATATTAAAAGATAAAACCGAAATATTATTTTAAATTTTATAATTTATAGCTATTAATAATTAATTTAAATTAATTTTAAATATAGCTATTAATCTTATTATTAATAATAATTAAAATAATATTATATAAAATATTAAAGATATTTTAATTTATATAATAATATAAATATAAGTAAAAAAAGCTTAAGAAAAATACCGGGCTAAATAAAATAGCTAATATATAAAGATTTTAATAAAGGCTTTATATAAAAAAAGAATATAATTTAAAAGTTAAAATATATTTTCTTTTATTTTCTATTTCCTTATATTATTTCTTATTTTTATTTAATTATAAGCTATATTTATTTTTCTTATTTAATCTTAATATTTCTATACCGGTAACTTAAAAAAGAAAAAATATAAAAGTAAGGCCTTTATATTTTAAAGATATAATATAGTAATAAAAGTTAAATAATTATACTATTAATATAAACTATAAGAAATATCTATATTAGCTAAATTATTAAACCTTATAATATAATATATTTCTATTTAAAATTATTTTTATTATTTTAAAAAAGAAGAAAAGTAATATAGAATACCTTATTAAAACTTTTAACTTTTATTAATATTATATTTAATAAAGAGCAATTATTTTATATTTAATATTCTTTTTTCCTTTACCCTTATTTATAACTTTTTAGCTATTAGCTTTAATAATCTTAAAAGCTAGATTCTATATTTTAACTTCCTTATATATAATATTAATATTAAAAGGCTTATTTTTAATTATATTATTAATAAATTTATAATAACCTATATTTAAAAAATTATCTTTTTAAATAAAAAAGATAAATTAGCTATATATATATAAAAGATAATTAAGCATTTTATATAATATATTTTAATAGCATTATCTTAAATATATATAAATTAATTATTATTTCTATAATTTAAGTTATAATTATAATCGGAATAAATATAGTAAATATAATTAATATATTTATTAAACCTTTCTAGGTATAAGGTTAAAAGACCTATAATTATATTTTTTTAAACTAAATTCTATTTAACTATATTATATTTCTATAATTAAGCTTTATCTTTTTAATTTATCTAAATAAAAGGTAAACCTTTTTAAAAAAGTATATTAAATAATTAACCTTTTTTTTTCTATTCAGCTTATTTATCCTTACTTTATAGGCAATAAACTTATCTATTTCTTTAAAATAAACCTTATATATCTCTAAGGTAATAATAAATATATCGATTTACTTAAATAGGGAAGGTTTCTTATTTTTACACTTTTTTACCTTAATAAGAAAACCTTTTACCTAGGTAAAAATTTGCTTATTATAAACAGAATCTATTTCTATAGCTATTTATAAGCTGTTAGATCTACATATCTAGAATTGTGCTTAATAATGGAATATAGTAGCCTTATCTATCTGTTTTAACCGCAGCTATAAACTTGCTTAATAGGGTCTTAGGTGTATATAAATAGTGGTTTAAGCTTAACTAGCAGTTATCTCGGTTTCGGTAGCGCGGTAGGCTAAATAATTGCTTTCGAGTAGTCTTACGGAAAAGGTTGTAATAGGTATATATTTAAGCCAGAACCTATATATATCCTATAAGAATATATAATTAGGGCAATAGCGGCTTTTTAACGTCGCCCATTTCGAGCAACTTATATTTGCCTAAGTTATATAGCGATGGCACTTTCGTATACTAATAGTGCTTGACGGCGTTAGACTAGCTCGCGGCCCGCGATAGCTTTAATCTTAACGGCACCGGTGTAAACAGGCGCGGCCTAACGCTATAGCTACTAGCGCAGAATAGCGGCTTCTAACTATAGACGGGCTTATAAAAGATTAATAAGTTACTATAAAAAGTCCTATATAGTAAAACCTACTATATTAATTTAAAAGATATATTATACCTTATCCTTCTCGGATACTTATTATTATTCCAGCTTAATAAGGGAACTTAAATAAATAAAATAGTCGATATATTTATTAAATTAAAAATTAAAATAGGAAATATATTTAAAAAAGAGCTAATTAATATAAATAATAATATTTTTATTTTAATAGCTAATATAAATAGATATAGTATAGTATTTAATATAATAATTATAAGGATTAGCGTTATAATAGCTATAAAATATTATAATTAAGCTAAATAAGTATTTAAGATAGCTAATTATATTAATAATAAAGTTATTATAAAGGCTAATATTTACTTAATAAATAAAAGTATACTTTAGTTTTATATTCTTCTTAATATAATTATTAATAAAGTTAATAATATTAATATAAATATTTAAAGAAATTAATATATTATAGAATTTAGCTTAATTATTAATTACTTATATAGTATAAGCTTTATTAATATAGCTTATTATAGAAAGGAAATTAAAGAAACCGATAAGTTTATACTAGCTAATACTTATTTAAACTATTCTTTTTATTAAAGTAAAAGGTTATCGGTAAAATACTTAAGCTTATAAAGGGCTTATCTTTAGTAGTATAAAAAAAAATAGTATATTTAGAAAAATAATAGATATAGTAAAAAATACTTATAAAATAAGAAGTTAAAGATAAATTCGGTTTAAAGAAAGTTATTATAATATTAATTAAATTTAAGAAAAAAAATTAGGTATAATTAAAAGTAAAATTATAAAAGGAAAGGTTATTATTAAAAAGCTAAAATTAAGAAAGGTAATTAAAATTAAAAAAGATAACTTAAGGTAATAATTAAAAAAGTTATTAACCTAATAATTTAAAAGTTTAAGTTTATTATAAGGAAAGCTATTTTCTTTTAAAACTATTTATTTTAAGGATAAAAAAGTTTATTATAAATTAATTAGGTTTTAAACCTTTTCCTTTTTCTTTATTATATTTATATTTTAATTAAAACTAATAGTTAATTTATATAAAGTATTATAAAATAAAAAGTATTTTAATTTCCTAACTATTTAAAATAATAAGGTAAAACCTATATAAAGATTATTATTTCTTAACCTTTTATTATAAATATCTTAATATTTATATAATAAAGATTATTTTCTTTTATATCTCTTTTTTATTATTATAACTTAATTCCGAAAGATATATATTCTTTTTAAACCTTTTAAAATTTATATAATAATCCCTAAAAATAGAAAAACTAAATAATAAGATAGCTTTACCTATAAACTTCTTAAAGCATACCTTTAAAATATTAGTTTATTATAACCTATAAATATTTAAAAAAATCTAGGTATTTTATATAACTTATATAAAAATATCGATTAATAATAATATTATTAAGAAATAACTTTCTTTCTTTAATCCTAATTACCTTATAATAAGAAAAGCTTAAAATATTATTAAAATTAACTTTTTAGGCTTAATATAAAGAACTTATTATAATAACCTATTACTTTATTTAAAAAAATATTAATTCCCCTTATATATTTATAATCTTAAAAAATACCTATATATAAAGAAATATCTCCTATTTTATCTTATCTTAATAGGGATATATTATTACGCTTAATATCTTTATAAAATAATATAAATCTTTTAAAAAAAGGTTAAGTATTTATAAGAAAAGATGCTATAACTATTTTATATAAATAATTAGAATTTTATTAATAAATAATATTAATTCTTTATAGTTAAGGATATTAATTTATAATAATACTTACTTATTTAGCTTAACTTTAAATATAGAAAGCTATAATATATTAATTCCTAACTAATTAAATTAGCTATTTTAACTGCTATAATTAAAGCTATAAGCTTAAAGATTATATATTTTATTATAAAAATAAAGTATATATACCTTATTAAATATATTAAATAAGTTTAGGTTATTTAAAAATTAATAAGGAATAAGTTTAATAGGCTATTTATAATTAAGAATTTTTAAATATATATTTTAAAATCGCTTAAGTAAAATAAAGCAATATTATATAAATCGGAATTAATAAATTAAATAAAAGTAATATATTGCTAATTCTTAAAATAAGATTTAATTAACCTATATAATAATATACTTAATAGGTATATCTATATATACTCTTTTAAGTTAAGCTGCTTATTTAATTATCTTTAATAGCTATTAAAGCTATAGGTATTATTTAAGGATTAGAAGTTATATTTAAACCCGATATACCCTTTTTCTTATAAGTTAAACGCCGGCTTTTTACCTAATAATAAAGTATCGCTTTTAGTAATATTAATTAAAACTAAATAATTATAAATAGAATAAGCTAAATTACTTTTAATAATTAATATATTCCGGATATTATATATCTTTATAATTAGCCGGATATTTACTTTTATTTTTTTATTAAGAAAGTTAAGTAAAGTAAAAAGTATACTATAATTTATTAATTAGTTTAAAGGACTATTTATAATTATATAAGCTAGAAAAACTTAAAATTCTATAGCTTTAGGTAATTCTAGTAAAAATACCCTATTTAATATAATTAAAACTAATATTAAAGTTTAAGAATAAATTATATAAGATATTTAAGCTAGAAATAATCCCTTAGCTTAATATATAGCCTATATATTAATAAATTATATATTATCTTAAAGAATTATATTAAGTAATAATACTTTTAATACTTAAAGCTAAAAATAAAGGTTATAATAAAGTATAATTAATCTCTTTAAATATAATAATATTATAAAAGATAAAGATTTTATTAAGCTTTTATAATAGTTATTATATTACCCTTTTATTAAAAAAAATACTTTATTTAAAATATTTTTTTAATTACTATTTATAAAATATCTATTATAAAAAATAAAAGATTCTTTTAATATTCCGCTTATATAATTAATAAAGCAATTGTTATTTTAAATATAATTTTAACTATTACCTATTATATAAGCGTAAAAAATACTATTTTTATTATAAGCTAATTTAGCTATTTAGCTTATATAGCCGCTAAGTAAACTATTTAAGCTATTATAAAGATACTTAATATTTGCTAGGTATATAATAAATTATAAATAGAATTTAATAAATTATTTATAAAAGGCTATACGCTTTATCTTAATATTACCGCTTTTAACCTTATCTTATATTAGTTTATAAGCTTATAATAATATAGATAAATACTGCTAACCTATTTATAACCTTATATAAAGAGGGTTTATATTTAAGAAGATTAAAGAATATAAAAAATAAGATATTAAATAGGCTTAAAAGTATAATATTAAAGCCGGCTAATAAGTAAAGATTAATTAATAAAAAATTTAGGATAATAGATATAAAAAAAGATTTAAGAAATATATATAATAAATTTTAGGGATATTAAGTATAATTTTATAATTATATAGCGATTAGCTTAACCTAATTAACCGGGTTTTTAAGTAATTTAACTTATTTATAGCCTTATTATAAAGGAGGTTACTTTTAGGTATATAATAAATTATAATATTTTTAGGCGTAATTATTTATTTATATATTTTTTAATTTAACTTAATTAATCTTTTTCTTTAATAGCTTAATTTATTTACGGCTTTATTATTAGGGAAAGAATATCTTAAAGGTTAATAATATATACTATAACCCCTTAAGATATTAATAGCTTAAATAAATACCTCCGCCCTTATTTTATAATAGAAAATATTATCTCCTCTTTATTCTTTTTAAGTACCCTTAAGATATAACGTTTTATTTTATTTTATAGCTTATTATAGCTATATTCTACTTTTTATTTAATTAAAGAAAGGAGTCCTTTAAACTTAAAGGTAAGGTATTATTCTTAGCTTTACTATCCCGGTATTAAAAATAATATTTTAAAATTATAAATATAAATATTATCCCTTAATTATAAATTAATTAGTAAATATATTATTATTATAAATAACTTCTTTTTCGGAAATAATTAAATAAAAAAAAGGCTTTATTTATTAAAAAGATATTTATTTTCTTATTATTAAAATATATTTTCTTATTATTATTATTAGAAGTATTTATTCCCTTTATTTTATAGCCTTTATATTTTATAATATAAATAGTAATATTTTAATTTATTATAAGGTAGTTATAATATTAATATTATATAATAAATTAACTTTATAATTATTATTTTTCTTTCGGGATATATTTTATTAATTAATAGCCTTTTTTATTATAAATAAAATACTTTTTTAAGCTAATAATTACCGGTTAAAGTATTATTAGTAATAGCTTTTTTAAAATAATTATTCTTAAAATAAGATTTTAAAGCTTTTTTAATAATTATTATTATATTAATAATTAAGATATATTACTTTCGCCTTATTACCGGTTTTTTCCGAATTTTAAATAAAGGTATTTCGGGTTTTTTAAATAAAATAAGTATTAAGGTAAAACTTAAGGTTTTAAAATAGCTTCTTATATAATTCCGCCGGTATAAAAAAAGCTATTTTAAATTTTATTATTTTAATATAGGCGTAAATAACTTAATTATAAAAAATCTTATTATCTTTATAGCTAGGGCTTAGCGCTTACTAATAAAGTTATAGCTTTTTAAAAAAAAGGTAAAAGATCTTATAAAAGCTTTTACTAATATTATCCCTATTATTTTAAAAGGTTTAAAAGGTTATTTATATTTAATTATTATAATATTATTAATAATTAATATTAATATTAAAATATATTTTAAGCTTATAATATATAATATTAAAGGTATTATTATAGCCGATATAATAAATAAAATAATTTATTATATAGCTTTTAAGGATTTTTAATAATATTATATAAAATTAATTAGGCTTAATTTTATTATATCTATAATAAAAAAGAAAATTTTTTAACTTATTATTAAAAAGGTTATATATCTTTTTATTTTATTTATAATTATTATTTTAACTTTTTATAAATCTTAAGATCTTTTTAAAGTTAAATTTTTTATTAAAATAAGGCTAAAAAGAAAAATATCGGTAAGGGTTATATAATATTTCCGCTATTATTAATACCGGGTATAATATTTCCCTTTAACGGTATAAAATACTTATTATTTATAATTATTAATATTTATAAGTTTTTTAATAGTTTTCTTTTTAAGGGTAAAATCTTTATAGGATAATATAATTATATAAAGGTTAGTTTACTTCTTTATATATTTCTTCTTTTATTTATAAAAAAGAAAAAAAAGCTTAAAAAAAAGAAAAAGCTTAAAAGGGAGGGAAAGCTTAAAAAGAAGAAAAAGCTTAAAAAAAAAGAAAAGCTTAAAAGGGGTAAAGCTACTTTTAATATAATTTTTACCGCTTATAATAAAGTAATAAAAAGCTATTTTTTAGCTATTAAAAAGGCAGAAATATCTTTAAATTAATATTATAAAAAAGGCTAAATACCGATTAAGGTTAAGTTTTAATAAAGATAATAAAGCGTTTTAAATTATATAGGGTTTAGCTGCTTTTTATATAGGGTAATATTTATTATTATTACTTAAAGAAATATAATTTTTTATTAATTCTTATTATACTTTAAAGCTTAATTTCTTTTTAATTAAAAATCTAATTAAAGGAAAGCAGGTTAATAAATTATTAATTAATTTTTTTATTATTAAGTTCTATATAAACTTCTTTTTCTTAGAATATTACTTTTAATTTTTAAGTTTATTACTAATTAGCAATATTAAATATTTTAATAATTTAGCTATTAAATTTCTTTTTAAAATAAATAAAAAGAATATTATTAACTTTTTTATTTAATCGGAATAGGTTTATTTTATAAATAAGGTATATAATAATCTTTTTAAATACTTTTTCTTATAGATTTATAACTACTTTAAAAAAGATAGGGTTTATAGCTTTTTAGCTAATATAGCTAACTTTTAAATAGATTTTTTTAGGTTTTTATATATATACCTTATTATTTTTATTATAGGCTAGGGCTATAAGCCTTTTAGAAAAAGATTTAAAAGATTTAAAAAATATTTTTAAAGTTTTCTATTTTTAAGGAATATTATAATATTAACTATTATAGCTTATAACCGGCTTAAAAGATTATTTACCTATAAGTAATAATCTTTAATAATTAGAAGAATTATTATATAATTTAATTAATAAAATTATTTCTTTTTTAATAATTATTATCGGTAGCAGCTATTAATTACTTAAGGGAAAGGGTAATTATTTAAGGGAAAAAAAAGGAAAAAAAGAAATAAGAAAAAAAAAAAGAAAAGAATAAAAATAAAAATAATAGTAATAAGAAAGGGTATAAGATATAAAAGAAGTATAAGTTATAATAAAATATTTAAATAAAGGTTTAATATAAATAAAAGTTTTAAAGTTAAGGATATATTAATATTATAAAGGTAAATTAAGTAATAATTTTAGCTAAATTATTTTAAGCGTATTTTAAGCGTTATATATAGTTTACCGGTTTTAAGTTATTAGCTTTTCTAATTAATTTATTTTATATTTTAAAGTAGATAAAATAAGGTTTTTATTATTAATTAAGGTTTTCTTTTTATTTTTAAGCTTTTAAGGGTTTTAATTTATACTTATTATAAGAATAAAGAAAGAAAAAAAAACCGGAAATTTAAAAAAAAGGATATCTCTTAATAAAGTATCTTTTTTATAGCTTAAGCTATAAAAAAGGTTAAGGGAAAAAGGGATTATAATATATAATTATAATAATTACTTAAAAGGGATATTAAAAGAAAAAGCTTATTAAGATAAAATTAATAATAAGGTAAATATAATAAAGTATACCGAAGGTTATAAATATTTTTATTAAAGGTTTCTTTTATAAGGAAATTTAATAATAGTTATAAGCAATAGCTAATAGCTAATCTTAATATTTTTTAAATATAGGCTTATAGCTATTAAATTAGAAAACGCTTTAATTATAATATAGAAATTATTATTTAATTAATATAGTTTAAAAGCCTTATAAATAACGGCCTATAGTTAATAATAATTAAAGTTTACTTTTTTAACCTTATTATTAAAAATTGCTAAATAATTACTAATTAATATTAATTAGGCTTAAAGCTTAAGGGTATATATATATAAAAGTAAAAAGTAATAAGTAGAAATAATTTAATTAATTTAATTATAATTAAGTTTAAAGTTATTATTAAAAAGGCGATAGCTATAGGCTAATTTAAAGAAAGTATTTTAGCCGGATTATTTATTAGGCCGAAGGGCTATAGCTAACTAATTAGCTATAGCCATTATAGCTAACTGCTACTATTTCTATAATATTAAAAGTTAATCAAATAAGGGTTAATTTTTTTACTATAGGCGTTTATACCTTTATTCTAGATTTCCTGCGTTTTAGTTTTAGATATCCATTTAAAGCGTTCGAAACTAGCCCTAATAACACCTTACATAAGTATAAGGTGCCTATTCTATACTGCCACCCTAGCTATCTAGATTACTAGGAGGGGCTAGCACCCCAGAACAGAACGCTTTGGAATGGACATCTGAACGTTTGAGATAACCAACAGTGAACAAAATGAGGTCGAGCCGGCTGCGCCTGTGAAAAAGATTGGCCACGACCGTTCTGAACGCAACCAACAGTGACTTACATTGGTGGGTCTCTCTCAATAGGGCAACACTATCCACCTCGACTCCACTAGATTTCCCTTGTAGGCTTCGTTTTGTGTATGTTCACGGCTACCAGGCCTTTTCGTCTTAAAATATATTCTAGTTAACGGCAAAGCCACCAGAGATAAAACCGCTTTGATCCTCCTCCGATGTCCATGCCCCTTCTAATATACAAGACATCTGCATACATGCCAACAAGCCAATTTGCTATATCTCAACCTTTTGCCTCTGCGAAGGTACCTCTGTCTCCCTGCCATATCCTGCCGGCCAAATTTCTACTCCTTGGGTGCCAAGAACAAATGACCAGAAACTTTCAATATGGACACCGAGACAACAGTTAAGTCTTTATTCTGCTCGCAGTGGGCATGGCCTGTGACGAGGGGATTTTGGATCGAATTTAAGGAGGATGGCACAGGAAGGGTATTATGATTCCCGGGCCACGGTGCCGATGTTATCCTTAATTAGCTTAACTAACCAGCCTTTAGTTGATCTGTGCTGTTGAACTCGCTGTTCTGATTGCCGCCGAGATTAATTGGAAACCCTTAGGGGATTGTTCCACAATCTTGGAACGGAAAGTCGATATGAACACTGATTTTCAAGTCAGTCTTGATGTTGAGATAACTCTTACCAAGCGATGCCTGCCAAATATTTCCCCGAAACAGGTTATTGAGGAGAATCTTCTTGATGCTGCTTTTCGACCAAAGACTTATGAAATAGTGCTGGCCAAGGGCAGATTCGCTAGGGCTGACTGGTTATGCTGGGAAGGGAAATGTCCTCTAAAGGATTCGGACTTATGGTTTGGACTGCGGATAGTATTCGATAAGTCACCTTACCCACCTTTGGAGGAGTGGATCAAGGATAGAGCATCATGGAGGGCAGCCGAAGGGAATGATTTCTGCGGATTCCGGGATTTTTACCGGGACACGGAGGAGTCTATATATCGGGGCCCGGATGAGAAAACCAGGGCAGAAAGGAGAGAAAAGGCTCTTAAGAGACTTGGGAGGCCAATTCCTCCCCGCGACGAAGAAGGAGTGTGGCATTCACTTGGGGATTCTGCCGCCTCCGTGGACGATTCCAGACCGCCTACGTAGCTACTTAATAGCTGAGTGCAGACTGGGCTACGCCCACTCTGATAGCTAGAGGACACTGAGCAGCCAGCAGCTTGACAACTATCAGGTGTGAAGTAAACAGTTTTAAAGAAAAACACATACAGATTGTTGTCAATGAACTGCTTCCAATGCTCGTCAGCTTGCGCATCGAGGCGATCCACCTTCGAGCCACCTATCCCAGCAATTTAAGCCGCGCCGTCCAGTTTCCAGAATGTCTCCACTGTCTTCTCGATTTAGTCTCCGACTTGTTCAGCATCGCTAACGTCAACAACTGTGGCATCCACATGCGCCCCAGCGGCTGACAATCCTCCAGAAAGTTTCATAAAGGCACCCCTTTGAATTTCCGACATTTCGAGAGATGCTCCACGGTTGGCAAGGTAGACGGCCCATAGCGGCCAATACCACTTGCGGCTCCAGTGATGGCAAATGGTTTGAAAGAGACCGACACCGTCGAATTAGATTTGGCCAATTTCATAATGGTTTCTGATGATTCGGCTGCTGGGCTAGAGATACTGCGGTCACAGATATGGCCTCTGGGCGTATATACTTGCTAGCGGCACGCTGACCGGTGACGCTCGGCCTGGTTCGCCCTGGGCCAACCAGCCCAAAATGGGTAACCCCTCGGAGACGGGCGACAAGAACAGCCGACAGCTTAACCTAACAACCCAAGCAACAATAGACGCCGCGGCTAGGGTGTGGCGTTGGGGAGCCGCCGCTTAAACTTACACTGTAGCCGAGCTAGGACAAGGTTGGCAGATCGAAGGCTTTTGATTTGATTTTAAGCAGAGTGGGCTCGAATCAGTAGGGAAAGCCCGGGAAGCCCGAGCTTGCGATAAGCACGGCACACGGAAGCGTTCTTACCACGACTCAACTCGTCCAGCGGGGTGGGTCGTGTCCCGATCTTGTGAGACGGAGCACTACGGTCCAAACCGCTGGAGTCAGATTTAGCTGGATTCGTCAGTGTGGATATCTCTCTCAAAGGGCCAACATGGATTCGGACGGATATTCCAGTACTTCCCAGCCCGGCTTGGGTAGAGTAAATAATAAAAGTAAAAAAAATCACTGCCATATACTGACCTTTACGGCTTACGCTAGGCTGATAGAGGAGGATCGTTGTCCAACTATCTACACCAGCACCTGCAGCGGGTGCCGTCATAACTGATGTCCAAGATTTGACACCTTATCAGACAGGAGCCTGAATCAGACTGTTGAGTCTTATTAAGGCACATGTGAGCTCACGCGTGGAATCCCGACACGCCTTCGTGCAGCCCGGTGCCCTTGTCAGGTGCTGCGCCCGCAGCGCCCCAGACAGATCTGTCCTTCAGCCACTCTATTTTGCCGGTGCTATCGAGCTTGGCAAACATGGAAGTCTTAAATTCCACTTCAGCTCTATCGATCTTAATCGATCCAGTCATATGCGCAGCCAGCATGTCGCCATTACGCAGGAAGTCGTTGCTGTGGGTGCACCTGTCAGCATAGCATCTAAGATACATAGTAGTTGGATATTTAATGTAAGGGAGCGTTCATCTTACACGACAGGCTTGTAGTGGCTGACCTTGCTACGCCACTCTTCGATTCCTTTGACGCAGGAATCATAAGTAATCCGCTATCCGTTCGCCTTGTGGTAGAAGGTGGGCCTCGATATAGCCTCGATGTACTCCCTCGCCTGATGAGCTGGACCGGTGAGAGACCACTTCATGGCGCGCTGGAATCCCTTAATTATGGATGTGTACTTAGACATGGTTGCTGTCTGAACTCGATAAGGCCGAAAGGGAGAATGTCCTAGTGTGGTCTAATGTCCGTCGCACCAACAGCGGAAGCCAACGCAGGATTGCACCCATTGTGGGCACCCAGGAAACCAGAGAGAGGGGTAGATATTGTAATTGACACCGCTTTGTGGTCGATGCAAGCCGCCAATCTCGGGAGACACCAGTCACACTACCCTCGGATAGCAGATGCCGTAGCGAACGGCAGGCCGGTTAAAAAAAAGGGGAAAATGGGCGAAAGGTTGGCCAGTCGTCGCTTGATCAAACACGACTCCCGCCGCGTCACGGGTGTCGTGTAGCTCGGTGAGCCGCCTGTTCGGGCTAGAGGCCCCCAAGCAGGAAGGCTAGCTGGGCATGAAGCTGTCTTTTAGGCATCGCCGGGCGACGCCAGGAGTCAACGTCACTCTAGTGCAGGGGGGGGGGAATCGAATTGAAACACGGTGACAGCGTGTGGGGAGCCAATGAATTTGGTGACTGGGTGTTTGGATGGTGGTGTTGTTTCCTTTGTTTGACACGCACCGGTTGACAGGTTGTGCAGGGGTCTGCAAGGGGCGGGCTCCACTTAGAGCTACACCCCTGCCCCCGCCCTGGGCGCCTGTGAGCCAACCAAGCTGCGACCAGAGCTTCGATCTTAGACACACCCCGTCGACAGCGAGCTGTTGGGCCCGGCAGCAAACCATTGCATTGTGAATAGCGAGCCATTGTGTCGTGTTTTTTGCACCCTCGCCTGACGTCGCTCTTTGTGTGTCCTTGTCCATCTCCTATTCACCCAATTCAGCCAGCCAGTCACTCGACCCAGGCACACCCCTGGTCTTGGTCTGGATTGTTCGAGTTGGCCGTCTTCTTTTCTTCCCCATACTTAATCCCTACAATCCCTCCCATCTCTTGGCATCCCTCCTCCTTGTGCTCTCGTCTTGTGTCGATCGTCAACGCATAATATCAGCGACAGCTGCCTCTCTCTCTGTCTCTCGAGACGCATCGCACACCTCAATTTTCTTCGGTTTGCGCTTTCATCGTTTGCTTCGGCGACACCCTTTGCCAAGAGTCTGGAACTCTTCTTTTTTCTACTTTCTTCCCCTTCTCCATTCTCCATTCTTCTCTTCAATCGCCACAATCTTTTCCAAACTCGTCAAAAATGTCGTCTTTTTCTACGAGAAGCACCTCTGCGAGAATGATCGCCCTTCTGCTCGCCACGATGGCTGTGCTCGTCGAGCCCCACATGATCATGGCCACTCCCAAGCCCTACGGAGACCCTGACAACTCTCCTCTGACCGGTACCAACTACCCTTGCAAGGTCACCAGTGACCCGGCCACCTTCTACAAGACCGATGGGATCATCGACAAGAACTCCATGGTTGCTGGTGAATCCCAGACCCTCTCCTTTACTGTAAGTCACACTTCAAAAAAAAATAAAAAATTACGGCGCACCTCTCTCTTGCTCGACTCTTGAGCTTGGAGTCACTGGGCTCTAGCGCGCCCAGTTTCTGGGAGGAATGGAGGCAGTGATACACAGTGTTTTCCCCCCTCCAATGTCCCCTTCATTTCTTTGCAGCGTGTTTGAAAAGGAAACCGTTATTGACTTGAGCAGGGTTCTGCCGTCCACGGTGGAGGTTCTTGTCAGCTGGCCCTCACTTCCGACATGCAGCCATCTGCCAGCACCTCGTGGCGTGTCATTCTAAGCATCGAGTCTGGTTGTCCTTCTACAGATGGAAGCGGTGCAAGCACCTACAACTACACGATCCCGGCCGATCTGACACCCGGACAGTACAGCTTTGCCTGGACATGGTATGCTCCTCCTTGCCACTCGCTCCTAGGGACCTCAAAAGTCTAGACGATGCTAACACAACTCGCAGGATCTCAAAGCTGGCAGGTCAGCCCGAGTACTACATGAACTGCGCCCCAATCACCGTCACCGCTGGCAAGACAAAGCGCGACAGGGAGGGCGTCACCCTGCTTCCCCGAGCCGATTCCTACCCCGAGCTCTTCGTGGCCAACCTCGACTCTGTCAACTCATGCAAGACCTCGCCCGGCACAGACGTCGTGTACCCCGACCCAGGATCAAACGTGGAGAAGCTGCTCTCAGGGGCTACCCCCAGCTTCGCCACCATCTCGAGCTCCGGCTGCGTCCCCAAGTCCCAGTCCCAGGCCGCCGGCTCCCTGCCCACCGCCACGGCCGGCGACACTGGTGGAGCTGCGGCGGGCACCACGGCCGCTGCGAGCGCGAGCGCGACTGCCTCCTCGGCCGCCGGCCAGAACTCGAGCCCCGACGCCGCCTCTCCTTCCTCGACAGAGGCGGCCGCGTCCGCCTCGGGTGGCATCTTTGCGCCGACTGGCGGGGACGCGGGCAGCGCGGCGACGCCAACCACCCTGGCGACCAGCTCCTCCCCACCCCGAGCGAGTTCCGTCTACGTTAGTCCCGTGACGACCGCCCAGGCGCCGTCATCGACCGCATCTGCCAACGACTCGGCGACCGCGAGCGGATCCGCACCGGCATCTTCATCGGCACCTGCCGTCTCCTCCACCACCGCGGCGGAGACGTCCGCGACCGCGTCCACAACGACAGGCGCCGCCCCGTCCGCGACCCTCTCCCCGACCGGCGGCGGCTCCGGCTCCGGGTCGTCCAACTCAACGGGCTCGGGCGGCGGCGGCGGCTCGTCGTCTGGCAAGTCGGGCGCGTGCACGTCCGAGGGCATGTTCAACTGCGTCGGCTCAAAGTACCAGCAGTGCGCGTCGGGCGCGTGGACCGCGATGCAGGCCCTGCCCGGCGGCACGACGTGCAAGCAGGGCGAGTCGGAGACCCTGTGGGCGCGCGACGCCGCTGCTCGCCGAATGGTCGTGCGCAGGATGCGGTGGGGTGGCAAGAGGATTGCCCACGATGCGTAGTTCTGCGGCAGTGTGTGAGGCAAGGTCCCGTCGGTGGAGAATTCATAGGGCGGCTGGCTGTAGATAGCAGACCGGGGCGGCAAGACTGTTGCGGCAGTTTTTGTGTTTTGCTTGGCCCTGGAGAATAAGCTTCTTTGAGACATTCGCCGGTCGGTGTCCTCCTCTTTTCATGGTTGAGATTTCGGCGTTGAGGAATGGAAGAGAAGGCATTCTGGCATGGTAAAGGAACAATCGATACCCCCTATTGATCAAGTCATCAAAACCCACGTTGCAGTCTTTACCGTTCTGAATTATGCAACGTCATCATACCTAAATCCTCATGGGCGTGTGTTAATGTGCACTTCGAGATAACTTACAGAGGGCAGACATGACAGCACCCACGGGCCCGAAGCCGAGCAAAGACGACGGCCACGTTGTCGACGGAAGCATCGACGTCCGTCACGGCGGCAACGGCGTGGTCATCTCCGCTTTTGCACTGTTGGCGATTGAAGGAGGAGAGTGCATCGGATGAAGTTGCTGGTGGTGGCCTGAGTCTGCCTCTGCGGCGGCAATGAATTAATGGGTCAAAGCTGGTGATCAGGGACGAGACTTACAGTGAGTAGATACGTGGTATCAGTAATTGACGCCGTGGCCCTGAAGACACCAACTCGCAGCACGAAAAGTGTGAGCACCCCTCCGAGACAAAGTCGGCCGCGGACTTAATCCTAAAGCCTCAGTTTACTTGTTGCAATGATGGTATCCTGTTGAGTAAAAGAGAGTCCAACAGATACAATGTAGACAACAAATGCCATGTGGACACTTTTCGGTATGAGTATAGCGATGAGAAAACATACACTGAGGTGCATGTTCGGATTTGCTGAACTTCGAAGAATTATGCACTCGATTCTAGCTTCCGGGGCAACCTGTCTCAACTCAATATTGATGCAGATCACACTCGCCACAGCCGAGCTTGATGATAAAGATCGACAGGGCGGGAAGAGCCGTCTCTGAACTCAGCCTGGAGGAACACTAATTTCGGAAATACCGCCACTATGGCTGCCAAATCATCCTGTGGCTGTTCACCGCAGAGGAGCAACACTTCGTTGACCTTGTCCGCCGGGGCTTTTTGAGTATTCACAGGCCAGATCGCGCAAAATAATATCTCTAGAAATTGGCGCAGGCTTCATTTCGACGCGGCGAAGTAGAGGCGAATTCAGGAGAATATTAGCAAGAGTTGCCTCTGCGTTAACAGACGCTACCATATTACTATGGGCCTCGATGGTTGGAATGAGTGACAGGGGCGAGCGAGCATCGAGAAACCCAAGGTTTTCAAGTCAAGGTCGAGCGGCTGCCTGTTGTTGCCTACTTAAGTAGGGTCACATGACCGCCTTGAGAGCGGCATGGTGGTTAGTTTTGCAACCGGGATTCTGTGTACAAAATACGAAAATAAAGTGTTCTCCCATTAGCAAATATATAATTCCAAATCTATTCAGCTACTGAAGATGTGAATGCTATTTGGAAGTAATACTTGAACAAGGGGTGAATTGTAATTTTATGAGTTTTGGACACGCCCACAATTCGAAGGTTGAACCAGCACAAGCCTGCTCAATTGGGTGATGGAAACTCTTGACCTGACTGTCATGTTGCAAAATCGGGCGATGAAAGCTGACGATTCAAGAGGAAACAGCCCCATTTGTGAAAGTACAAAGACGTGTGGTCGGATTCCGGACAACCATATTCGGGGCTATCGCACGCCGGCATTGACAGTTGCACCGACGGCCTAACGTAACTGGAATCCTTAGTTTGCGCCTATAAGGTAGAGCTGACAGTTTATGGTTCGCGCCCAAAATCCATGACGCAACAGTTTCAGCGCCATTCGGCTTCGTCATGTCTGCATCTAACTTTCAAAGGACCACCCCTAAATTGACATCATGAATAAAAAGGCCACACATGCACATTGGTGGAAGGATTCCTCATATTATCCCCCTTCCAGAACTCCCCTCAAGTGGATGCATCTCAAGCAACTTTGAATTATCACTTCAAGAGACACATAACCCAACCTCAACGTAGGAGGGCAAGCAGACAACAATCCAAATCAGCAAACATGGGCGTCTCCCTCTCTACCGCGCGCTACCTCGCGCCCGTTTCCTTCGTCATTGACTTTGCGGCCCAGCAGTACGGCATGCTCAGCACACCGAACATGAAAGACGTCCACGATGCCAACTTGTCCTTCTGGTCGCCCCAGCCTTTCTTCATCGCTGGCTTCTTCTTCCCACAGCAGCTGTTCCAGCTCGCCTGGCTATGGCGTTTGTGGCGGTCCAACGACCAATCCGCACTCGAGGATGGCGATGTGAACACCATGGTAGACTTCAGCCCATTCTACGCCATTGGCAACCTCTGCATTGCGAGCTGGATGGTCTTCTGGAACGCATCTGACCTGAAGACGAGCAACATTTTCGTCATCATCAACTCCCTCTCACAGCTGTATTACATCTTCGGCCGCCTCCCGCCGATGAACTTGAACTCCACGAACTCGATCTTGACGCACATCGTGAGCAAGACGTTCGCAGGAATCGGTATCTTGGATCTGCTACACAACGGGTCCGTTGCGTACTTTGTTCACCAGCAGCCGTCGACCTTGGTCAAGGTCTTGACTGGTGTGGGATTCGCGGGTCTCGCCTCCTGCAGCGACTGGATTTTCGGGGGCTGCCTAGTCTATGATCTTGTGGCCTTGTCAGTGGGCCAGCGAGCCTACGGCAATGAGAGCTGGAGTAATCTCTTGGGTATCTTTGCTGCAGGAACGGCAGCTATCGTTGCGAGCAAGAATCTCATGAGGTAAGTGATTGTGTGCCACGACCTCTAGTTCTCGGACATATACGTCGAGATAATGTTGACTTTCAGCTAAAACATTATCACACAGACCTCCCTACATCCGGTCGCCTAAGTCTGACTACCGCGCTTTGTAATTGAACCCCGGTTCGATTGACAGAGCAACGGCTTTTCATGCTAAGCCAGATGATTCTCACCTTAATTACTAGGCTGAAACTTTCAATATAGTATTCACAGCTTCGTTTGACCACGGGCAGCCCATTGAATAGGTCTGATTCAACCTCCAATTGTGTCTCAATTGTATCTAACGTCCCGTCACCCGATTTAGCGCATACCCGATTTAGCGCACCCTATATCCGCATATACGTATAAACGCGTCTATACCTACCCTTAATAAAAACTTAAATATTTTTATAAGGGATTTTTTTCTCTTTACTAAACCTAATACTATTATTAACCTAGTTATTATAAAGCCCTATTTAGAAGCTAAAATAAAAGAAGCCCTTAATATAATTACTAGCGGTATACTAGTTTAAATAGCTTTTAAAAAGTAATATATACCCGAAACCATATTTTGCTATTACCTTTCCGGTAAATAAAGCTATTATAATATTATATAGCTTTAAAGGCTTCTTTTTAATATTAAAGAGAATTAATTAGCTTTATTTATCTTTAATTAAAGTACTTTAGGGTTAGTATTAACTTACTTTAAAATAAGGGCGCTTATAGGCTAAATAGCCTTCTTTTTCTTTAACGGCCCTTTTTTTAAAAGCTAATAGTTTATCTTTTTTCTTACTTATTACCCTTAATTTAAAAGCTATAGGAATTAGTATATTAAAGCTAAAAAACTAAAGGTATTATTAAAAGCTAATATTAAGCCTTAATTTAACCTTTTAGAGTTACTTATTATAAAGGTAATTAAGCCGGGTAACTATTAAAATATTAATAAGAAAGGGCTAATAAAAGTATATTTTAAAAATACCCTTATTTTTAGCTATATAAATAATAGCCTTATCTATTAAAAAAATTATAATTTAAGGGTATAAACCTTTTTTATAAAGTATATTAATATCTTTAATAAGGCCCTTTTTTCTTTAATTATTTTTAAGGGGCTAATATTATAATAATAATAGTTTCCTATAGCCCTTAAAGATTATAAAGGCTAGTAATTTACCGCTTAAAAAAAGGGATAAATAAAGGAGAAAATAGCTATTAAGTAGCTTTAAAAGGTATTTATTCCTTAAACTGCCCTTATAAACCTTTTTAAATAGTATCTTTTTATAATTAATAGCTATTATACTTATATAACTATTAACTTTATATAGAAATACTTTTTATATTAAATATATATAATCTTTTTATTAGCCTATATATTATATATCCTTTAGCTATTTAATATTATAATATTTAGCCCCTTTAAAATAGTATTTAGGAAGTATTTTTATTAATAAAGGCTTTATATAGTAATAATAGTAATAGTAAAAAAAAGGTTTCTTTATTATTATTATAAGGCCTATATAAAGGTATTTATAAAGGTAAATATTTATTTTAGATAAAGAGTATTAGGTTTTTAGCTAGTTAATAGGGTTAAGGTATTAAAAAGTATTTATATCCTTAAAAACTATTAAAACCGATATAAATTATAATAATCTGATAATAGGAATAGCTTTAATAATTAATTTTATACCCTTTAATCTTTTTCCTAGCTTTTAAACCTTATTTTTATAACCCTAATAAAATCTTAAAAGATAAGGGGTTTAATTGCCGATTATATTTAATAGAAATATTTAAGCCCTATATAATAACTATTATTTTAAAAGATTTTTAAGGGGTATAATAAGAAAGCTATTAAATTAACGATAATTTTAGAAAAAAACCGGTTATTAAAAGCTTAAATTAAAGCTAATAAAAAGGTTAAGAAAAAGAAGGTTTAAATCGATTTAAATATAGTCTTTACCGATATTAAGGCTATTTAGAAAGCCTAGATTAATACCGGTAAGGTATTTATAAATAAAGAGAAGTTTAACGATTTCTTAATATTAACGGAAAAGGGATTAGTAATAGTTATAGCAGGTAATTAAGGTTGGGAATAGTGGTATTTATATGGGTAGGGGTGTGCTAAATGGGGTATACGCTAAATCGGGTGACGGGACGTTAACTATCTTATATAATATGTTTCGACCGTCCCATCGCTTGTTGGATGGACATTTAATGTTGGAGATGATGAATGCATCCTCTCTGCTTCTTTTGACAAGCAAAGCTTTCATGGAGGCTAAGAGTTCCTCGATCCTGGCACTTCTAAAGTTCCGAGAATTAGAGTCATGATCACGGGCTGGTCTCTTGAAAGTGAATAACACTAGTAGAATTAAGAGCAACGAAATTGTGCGCTCCAAAGGACGCGAGGGTTGTTGCAAGCGCGCTGGAAGAGGTAGCTCATCATTATGAGATCCAAAAATCGATAAAGTCACCAAAATTGAGTAGTATAGCACCAAGGGTTCTAAACTGGGCGAGATGGCACAAGATCCGTCACCTAAAGTTTGGCTTTGCTGTGCCGCCCACTGATCCATCCACTTGGCGCCCCAGCGAGTCCGTTTTCGCACTGCGGAAGGATTTGTTGATTTCCAACAGGGTTCACTGTCGTTGCACCGGGGCTTTCACGCCCAACGCTGAAAATATAACGTCTACTTGGCCTGCCCCAAAACCTGATCCGAAGTCAAAGACAGCGACAAGCCTCCAACAATTCTTTTTCTCCAATTATTCAGGTATCATGATGTTTTCTGAGGCACGCGGCTTTATTCTTCCTCATAATCCCTCGTCACTCGAACGAAGTCAGTAGCAATGGCGGAGAATCCGAAGGTTGGCTCCAAGGGCACCGTCATCCTGACTGGAGCCAACGGCGGTCTTCAAATTTGAACAGCAGACTTGGACGGCAGATGGCTTCGACACCACGTTTGCTTCCGCGTGCCTCGGGCGCTGGCTTTTGACCATGCTGCTACTGCAAAGTATGGACCGTCAGGCTGGCCGCATTATCATCATAACAAGCTCCGCTCGTGAGTAGGCGTTTCCATTTGCCCGGCCACCCCTATTTTTCTTTTCTTTGAAATTTTATCCCCTTTATTTCTCTTGAGAGACAGGGGAGAGCGGTTCTGCTGGGTCGCACGGAAAGGCCCGCGCAGGCCAGAACTATGGACATTTGCATGTCGCTTACACGTTGATTAGTACCCAAGACAAGCGCAACGAGGATGGCGGCCAATATCTCCGGCAATTTATCTCAGTGCCTTGACTCGGGTTTCGAGTTTGTCTCGGGAATTATAAACAATAATTCTCCCGAAATTGCAGCCGTTGCATGCTATGCCACACTTTCTGAACACTAGCTGATAAACACTGAGCGAAACGCGGGCTTCCTGCACCGAAAGGGAAAGGAGTTCAATAACAACCACTACCACTCAGAAGCCATAGAGCTATCAATGACAACAACACCATCGCTTCGAGGACACAAGATTGAACCCTGGCGGGTAACATGGAGCAGCTTCAGGTTCTGTTCTGGCAACCAATCCCTGGGAATGAAGAAATGGCGCTTGATATCCTCAGTGTCTTTCTTTGATCGTATGGGCCACGTGCAGACTCTCAAAGACCGGTCAATGAACACGAAACGCTCGTTTGGAAGGATGTTGAGGGGTATTTCTGCCTGCTCTGCGACTGCGGACGGTATATCGAGGAAGGTGAAATTGCAGCCAGAATCAAGTTCTGTGACTATCGCCGTGTCTGCCGTGCTTATGACCTGCAACCTGGGTACAGTAGCGGGAAACTAAGAGAGCTAACAACCACTGTTGGTATAAACAACTGTTGTTGGTAGTAGACAACAGTTGTTAAGTTGACAACCGTTGTTTAAAAATAGCGGACTGTGATTGGCCGATAAAATTTGGAATTGCCCTAGTAAGGTTCTTAATTCTATATCCGATATCTCCGTTCCGTTACCTCCGTAGTTACCTCCTTCGCTATAGTCAAGCCAGTAAATTGCAAACAAGTAGTTAGGTTAGGGGCGGGCAGTCCACTTTTTTCTTAGCTTGCTTTTTGCCCCACCAAAAGGCTGCAGCCAATCACAGTCCGCTATTTTCAAACAACGGTTGTCAGTCTGACAACTATTGTCTGCTTACAACGGTTGTCCATAAAAGAGCTATTGTTATCTGAACAACTGTTGTTAAGCCCGACAACGGTTGTTGACTCCCATATATGCACGAAGTTGTACCAAGGTAGAAGCAGAGCTGAGCCTTGACGCTCGGATCAGGATATGTCCGGCGAGATGAGTTGACAGAACCAAGTCTATCTTTTCCTCGACCTTGAAAAGGAGAGTGCTTGGTCCCTTTTGGCTCGGTGAAGGCGGGTCCACTTCTATCATTGCTGGTTGCCTCTCGAACGCTGTTTGGGGCAGTGAAAATGCCGATATCTCCTGTAGATCAGACCATCGATACAATCGGACGGATTGAGGGCTGATGGAGATAACATGTTGTTTTGAAGTTGGGTGCGCAACCCATTGGGCCTGTAGAGCAGATGCTTCCCACTCCCTTTTTGCCAAGACATCTGCCGATGTAAGTGACCAGCGTTGCGCTGATTCTTGGGAAACGATAAGAATCGATTCACTGTCGGGCACAAGCATCATTTGGAGGATCCCCCCTCGCTCCAATCTAGGCTTGAAGCGTTTGATCCTACGACATTGCCGAATTCCCGAGGAGGTCGAGATTTCGATAAGCGTGAGCTGTTTGCTGACTTCCGAGTAACAGAGACGATCGCCTTTGATGCCCCACGCCACGTGTTCGATGCTCAATTCAGTTGCGGTCCTACCAACTTCGATCTTTTCCATGGTCTCGTGATCGAACAACTCGATGAGACCATCTTCATCTCCCAAGCAGACAAGAGACGACTTTGGACACGGAGCAACAACCATTATCGGAGGCTTGTCGTCTGTCAAGGTCTCCGAGGTAACGTTCGATGGTTCTATGCTCTCCTCAGGAGATGATTGGCTGCTGATGGCATGGCCATCAAGAGCGGACAGCCTGATGAGACTATCTGGTTCCCATACAGTGCAGTGATTCCTTCGGAGCTGGAAGAAACGACGACCGTCCTGGCTGAAACAGAAACAGCTTGCAGAGTCACCTCTTGTATTCAACTGGTCGATGAGTGTGGCGCTGTGATAATCGTAGAGCTTAATCAATCCGCCTACACCTCTAATCGCGTAAACTCTCCCATCAGGACTGCAATGTATGTCGGCTGGCATTTTTGCCCAATCTGGGGGATATTCCTCGAGAGAGTCGTCGATAATGGAGAATTTGAAAGAGCATCCATCTAGAAACAACCCCAGTATTTCTCCGCTATTCGGATGCCAGGAAATCTTACTGGCGAAAGGCAAAGGGGCACTATGTCGGCCTGGTTTTCGTTCTCGAGTAAATCTCTTGATGACCTTGGGCGGGTTGATGGACCAGATCATCAGCGGAAACCTTCTGTAAGCGGCTGCCACCATGCTGCCGTCTGGACTTACTGCCAAGGCCGTTGGAGAATTGAGGTGTGTCCCTTGGAGGCTGTCAACGTCATTGAGCAGCGAGGGATCGAGAGCTTTCCACACAGGGTCGCGGTGTCCGACTTTGCTTTCCAGTATACATCGGCGATCTGAACCCATGAGGAGTGTCGTGTCGTGTTCCACGTAGTTTAGACACAGTGCACTTGTTCCTCGAATATTGGGAAATTGTTGAACAAGCCGGCCTGAGTGTGGAGACCATATGATTGTGGTATTAACCCCATATGTTGCAAGCTGGTCTCCTCGGGAGTTGAAACACATTGCTGAGACTCGCTCACGATGTGACAGACGATGTACCTGCTGGAAGGTCGCACAATCCCACAGGATTATGATTCCTATATCATCCGCGACAGCCAGGTACCGGTCTGACGATGCTATCAAGGTTGCTCGAGACTCAGCTCCTAAGGTAACTCTCGCAAGACAACCGTTCCAATAATCTGGCAGACCGCGAACAGACACCGATGGGGCAGCAATCTTGGATAAGCATCGATAGACAGCCGATTTCAAGGGCGAGAACGGAGCAACTGATGTGAATATGGACGTTGGGTCTTGCAACAGGATGCTGCCGAACTTTCCCGGAAATTTCAATAAGTCGTGAGACCAACTGTAGAGAAGCTCTATTTCTTTGCGTTTCCGAGACGCAAGGTTGCGAGTGACATCGATGCGACGAATGCAATGCACAAAGTTGTTCAATGCATATGAAGCCTCAATGAGCACCTTAAGCTGATTAATCACAGCCAAGACTTGAACCCATATTAGAACATCTGACTGAGTGAAAAATTTGACAAGGAGGTCTAGTTGTTGGCCAGAATCGTCAGGCTGTTTGATGCCCTCGAGGTGGTGGGGCCAAGATGTAGCTCGATATTCCAAGTATTTCAGTTGAGCGGGATCCAATTTCGACCGGATCTCCTTCTTCATGAATGCGCTCAGGGACTTCTCAAACAGCTCAGCATGAGCTCCGAAAGGTTCGAGAGAAAATGGCAGCGTTTTGGTCTGCGACAAGTATTCCCGAGCGGTTTGATGCAACAGTGCGATTCTGTCTCCGCTTTCCAGTGTAATGAAGTGGCCACAAAGTCTGCTGATCGTACTCGCGACGTCGAGAAGTCGGCCGAATTCTGGTTCGAGTAGCGCCGAAAGTTCGCTGATAGAAAGTGGTCGCTGGGCGTACATAACCCATAAAAATAGCTGACGAGAAAGACTTTTGTCGGACGGTCGTCGAATGCGACGAACCGTGTCCTCCATGTGTTGATATAGATCCTCCATCCCAGGTGGAAGCTCTCCGAGTCTTTCACGGACGTCATCTTCCGTATGGCAGTCCTTAACCTCTTCCAAGACCAAGTATACCCACAGGAAGTTATCATTTGAGTGCTCAACAATCTTGGCCATAACTTCATCTTTGACGGAGGTGTTCCAATCTAGATATCTCAACTCCTCCTCTGCATGTTTGCGTATATCCGTCAGCTCGTGGTTCAATGACAATACTGAAGACAAGATCCTCGGCCGCAGCTTATTGAAGGCTGATGATAGGATAGGACTCCAGCGACTTGTGACAAGACACTTTATCTGCGGTGAAGAGGCTGATATATCTCCAAGCATGTCAAAGACATGCTGAGGGCCATCAGATTCATCCAACCCATCGATTATCCAGTATTGTGGCGCCAAAACCTCCATTTGAAAGAGCGTGCCAGCAAAGAGTTTCGTCCACGTTGATCTCCAATCAGATTCTCTGATTTTGTAGCCACCGCCAGCGAGCGCGAGCAATGAGCGTCGAAAAGCTGGAGTTTGAGCAGCAATTTGGTATGCTATAGATCTGAGAAGTGCGGAATTCGAACGCTTCCTTTCGTCTCCGTTCCTGAAAAAGAAGTGTTGTACGAGCCGACCTTTTTCACGGAGATGCTGTATCAAAAACGAAGAAAAGACTGATTTCCCTCGACCGGGCCGCCCATGGACCCATACGAATTGTGAAGCTGATGACGATGTGATCCATGAATGTATTTCAGGTTTTTCCAGAACCCAAGTGCATGTTGATTCCGTTCTTCGGCGCGAAAATAGATTCAAGTCTGCATCCACCGAGTCTGCGACACTGAGAAATTCTCGGACCTTTTCGAGTTCCAGACTCGCAGTTTGAGGATCTGAAATACGAAAAAATAGATGACGTTAGACAGAAAACCAGGTCAAGAGAACAAATCGACTTAGGTCTGCTTACCAATGATAGATTGAGTGGACAGCTGTGACTTCAGGGCCGACAGAATCACTCTGTAGTTACTGTCCCCTGCATTATCAAATTTACAAACACCATGATGGTCCGCATTCAGGGACCGCGAGACTTCCCCGGGATAACCCAGAGTCGCGGACTCTTGGTCAAGTATTAACTGTAGACTCGTGAGAGACGCGCACAATATAGGGATATATTCGTTTGATACGCACTGCTGAAATGAACCCAATAGGTGTTCGAAGGGTCTCATAAAAAGAAAATATCTGTAAATTTGCAGCGCAATGTCGAAACTGCTCATTTACCATGCGCAGGAATGGGCCGTGCTTAATAAGATCCGAGACGTACTGCTTAGGAGAACTGATGGGAGCTATCGACAATATCTTCTGCAAAAAGCTCGCGAGATCAGCGCCCCTGTGAGGCGTAGACAGGAATATTACAGCCTTAATGGCGTCAATGATGGAAGCATAACGGCTGTCCAGCTGGCCATCGAGATACGCCTGGAAGATAGGAGTGCAATGTGTAAGTGCAAAATCAAGAGTGGGTTTTTTGGGCTCAGGAGTCCATGCTCACCTTTTTAAAAACAAGGCCACCCATAGAGTGAGTCACGAAGATTATAGGAACCTAAGACGGTGTCAATCAGCTTTTTTCAGTCAGAAAGACTTGATCTAGCCACCCAGGCCAAACGGTGTCCAACTCACTTGCCCTAGCTCAAAGCTTTTTCCACGATGATCCCTGCCATATAACATATCGTAGAGGAGGTTTTTGGAAAAGTCCGCGACCCCTAGTGTGCTGGTCTGCGCAGAGGAATGAAAGAAAGCATTGTACCCAAAACTGAAAATTCGCGCTTGATATACATCTTGGTCAAGGGGCAACCACTCTTGCGGCCAAAATAAAGTCAGATCTTTGTTGTGACACCATGATAACCTGCTTGAACCTCCGAGACCATGCACGAAAATGATATCCGCGACGGAAGTTTCCTCTGGAGCATGCAATAGATTCAAGCCAAGACCATCAGATGCGCGGTCAGTCTCGCCAGGCTTCCTATGTGTCGGCAGTACAGTTGGTGTACTGTGATTGGGCCCACCAGTGTCGTGTTGTCCTGCGGTCGGTCTAGCAATCTGTATATAATCTTTTGCAGTATCGACGGTAGGGAGTGCTGCCTCGCTTTCAATTTCCTTGCTCCGGTCCCATCCAGTTGTCGAAGGTGTGCGAGCTGGAGAGCTGGGACCTGGTGATACAGATCGTATTCTGCTGTCAGTCGACCGGCGGTGTTTCGAGGAAAACAAGTTGCGGGGAAACTGGCACGGGGCAATTATCGTTAGCCATCCGGTTCAAGGATTTGGTAGAATAAGAGATATTGGGTTTGAATGCCTCCACACTCAACTCACCATAGCGACGGACACATGCCCACCAGTATTATCTGAATTAGTCGGGTTAGACAAGTGGAAAACTCTGCCAGAGGCGAGGAAAGTATGTACCAACAGGCAACCAACAGCCCCGCCATATTCCCACGCGCTGGGGGGTTGCAGCATGCAGGGCCCCAAGTTCCCCACCTCAGCTAGGTATGGAGGGGCCCACTTCAAATGTTAGGGGACCAAGAAATACTGTAGGCAGGCACCGCACACACGATACGATGCTTCACTCATATAGTTATTTTATATATACGTTGCAACAGATGTTTCTTGGCCGAACATGAAAGTGCAGTTCGTCCAAATAAGTTGTGGTTATGAAAGCCACTGTCAGATGGTGATATCACAGCCCTTCCAGAATTGTAGATTGTGCTCAGAAACATTAGAGTATCGGGAATAGGCTCGGAAGAGAGGCACCGATACCGCTGCGTTAACGCTGCTATAATATTACAAGGGAGAAGGAACTATTATAAAAAGGAGAAAGGAAAAGCGAAAGGAAAGGAGGAGAAAGAGGGCTAAATTTAATAGTCTTATTCCTATTAATACTACTACTTGCAACCCGCACCTACGCTGCGTATACCCGTTTACTCTACTACCATACACCCCAAACCTGACAGCCACTAACCATTGGAATAGCATCCGCACTGGACAATTCAAAATACCGTCACAACCTGGGTTCTTTAAGCCGCATACTGCAACAGCTCTAGCAGGGGCCCAACTACGGTAAACCAGAAACATACGGTAATAGGGTATATTATAGTAATCCACAGCATTACGCTTCTTTTAAATATAGCTTTCCTTACAAATTTATAAGAAGAGTATATTGCTATAAGCTTACCCGCCCTACTCCTTCTCTTCTTTAATATTAATAACGATAAAGACCTTTAAAGCGGGTAAAGATTTAACTGTAACGAGTATAAAATATATTAGCTAAAGGGGGAGGGGAAATAGAATAAAAGAAAAGCTATATAGTAAAGAGGCATTATAAAGTAGAATTTAAGCGGCTAATCTTTATACTAAAGCGATTAAAAGCATTAGAAATTTTTAGGTATAAGTACCTCTGCTATTAAATTAAATAGAAAGGTATATTAGACTAAATAAACGTAATATACTAGATTATTATAATATACCCTATTACCGTAGGTTTCTGGCCAACTATTAGGTGGCTAGTTTACCGTAATTAGGGCCCTGCTAGAGCCATTACAGTATGTTTGGCTCTTGATAATAAACCGCACCTTCCTGTTTAACCACCGATAAGCAGTTTAATTCCTTAAACGGTTCTTTTTAATCGAACCGTTAAAAGATACTTTAAACCGTTATTAAATAGTGGGAATGAAATAAGCTGAACATATACGGCTCTTTAAGAGCAAACCGCCTCCTTCGCTTAATCGTCACGGGCTCAACCAGACCACCCAGTGTGATGCCTCTCCACTCCTATCATTTCTATGAGGTTAAATACGCTCGCTGTTCTCTCTGGACCAGAGCACGGACTTGACTTCACTCCGCAGAGTCTTCATCCCATGGCACGTATTTGCGAATAAGGTATGCAAAGTCATCAAAAGCCCTATATCATCAGTATGGTGTTGAAGTCTCGAGAATCGGAGATGGGGAGGTTATATGGGATGCACGACTCACAATTGTCTAGCAGGAGAGCCTGCATAACAAGCAGAGTGCATAAAGTTCGTCTTGGCGCTGTAGAGGCGGTTTCTGTCGTCCCATTCTTCCTTGGGCTCGCTGGGCTCGAAATTCCGGAAATACTCTTGTCGGTAGACCTCGTCTCTGAGTTTATGTCTCTCTGCTCGCCAGATACCCAACTCCATCTCGTTGTGCGCGTAGTATGCCGCACAATCAAATATGACTGGATCTCCAGTGTTTGCGTCTGTTGCCACATTACCATCCCACAAATCCCCATGTATCAAACATGGCGTGACCGACTTCCCATCGGTCTCTAACACGCCTATGAGGCGTGGAATCAGATGCGACTGTACGCGCTCGAAAACCAGCTTCAATTCCGGCCATTCTCCATTGGTCTCTGTGTCCTGTCGGTAAGCCTCCGCAAGGAGCTTTGAGAAGAACGACGTCCAGCTGGGATCCCAAGCCACCGACTGCAATCGAGCCCCATCGAAGGTCTGAATACCGAAGCCGAACATCCCCGTAGGTGACTCGCTGTTCATATGCATTTCCGCCAGGCCTTTTCCCAGCTTAGCTGGATTGGGAAGACCTAGGACTAGATCTCTGAACTCCATCAACAGGAAATAAGTTGGAGGTACCATGCTCTTCAGCTTGCCCCATCCGATTGGCCTTGCTACAAGCGTTGGAGCTGATTTGTATAGCTCTTTCATACCCGTGTATTCACCCTCTGTCTGCTGTTTTCCAAGACCACCGGCGACATACTATATGTGAAATGATTAGACAGTGAGATAAGGAGTGCCTGAAAGAAATGGGGATGAGTCGAGATGGCTGACTTTGACAAAAAAGGCAACATCTTTCCCTTCTCTGTCGATTGCTTCAATCTTGACTGTGAATGACCAAGCTGACATGCCATGACTATGAGCCGAGTTCACTACTGTGCCTTCCGGGAGGACTGCGATCGAAGGATGTTAGCACTGCAGTTGGCTCGCAAGGTGATGAGTAATGAGACGGAGATAACTTGCCATCGCGAATAGCATCATCGAGGGGTAAATTGCCCCCTAGCGAGGCGGCGAGATGAATAAGCTGATTCTTCGAAACCTCTTCTTGGTGCAAGTCCGCCATTGTGCGGAGTTTGTCAGACGATTTACGGTGAAGTGTTACTGCGGCGCGGAAGCTATAAATAGGGTCTTCAGCGCATAACCAGCTAATTGCATTGTTTTCATTAGAGCCCCTTCCGGGCGGCTGCAGCGGGGTCTGCAGTCTCAGGAGACCTGTTGGTTCTGTCGTGCAGCCAGGTTGCAGCCAACTCATTTCTCGGCCTATCTTGTCACGAGCAGATTTCCGCGGTCTGAAAATTTACCGAAGTCTATCAACAGCGACGTGAATGGAACATTAAAGCAGCAACACCGGCGTGTTGACAGACGAAATGTACTGAGACGATGTCAATGGAGGACAAGAACATTCACGGGACACCACAGCCCACCACTGATATAGAACCCACGGGTGAACCACCGTTCACTGTCTTCACCATTTGGGAGAGAAGATGGATCGTCTTCCTTTCTGCTTTCGCCGGGATGTTCTCTCCCATGAGCTCCTTCATATTTTACCCAGCCATCACCGCGATCTCAGACGGTCTCAGTGTGTCGATTGGACTTGTGAACCTCGCCATCACCACCTACATGATCGTGTCCGGAATAGCGCCTGCTCTCCTTGGTAACGCAGCGGATACGCTGGGACGCCGACCTATTTACATCTTCGCCCTCGTGATATATTTGGGAGCAAATATTGGGCTCGCACTGCAGAACAGCTTCCCTGCCTTGCTCGTCTTGAGGATGCTACAAAGTGCTGGCAGTTCTGGTGAACTTCCCGGATTAAACCCAGATGTGCCATTGCTATTTGACTAATGCAGAGTAGGGACTATATCGCTTGGCTACGGTGTCTTGAGTGATATCACAACCCCGGCTGATAGAGGCTCATACGTGGGAATAATGCTGCTTGGGTAAGAGAGACCATTCAATTTTTCAAGTTGTCCCAAGCCTCTAGGAAGGTTGATGCTAACACACCACTGCCGAAGACCAAACGTTGCTCCTCCGCTTGGGCCCATCCTAGGTGGCGCGCTCGCTTCAGGTTTGGGCTGGCATTGGATATTCTGGTTCCTTTGCATCCTTGGTGGTTTCTGCCTACTTTTAGTCCTGTTCACTCTGCCAGAGACGGCGCGACGCCTCGTGGGGAACGGCAACATCCGCGCCCACGGAATCAATCGAACTTTTGCGTCCTTCATCTCAGAATGGCACAAGCCAAGATCCGAAGCACAGAGCCGTGCGGTGCAACCAAAACTTTCGCTGCCAAACCCGCTGGCCTCACTGAAACTCCTGCTTCTCAAAGACGTGGCAATAGTTCTGGTATGCAATGGTGTTTATTACATGATTTATTGCTGCATCCAGGCATCTCTTTCGTCACTGTTCATCGAGGTTTATCAGTACGGAGAGGTTGCTGCCGGCCTGGTGTACATCCCTTTCGGCGTGGCCTGCTTGATCAGCCTGCTTGTTTGGGGCAAGGTCCTGGATTACGATTACGCTCGGCTGTCCAAGAGTCTTGGAACACGCTCTAGGACCGACCGTAACGATGAAATTGACGAGTTTCCAATCGAAAGAGCGAGGCTCACGACAGGGTTATACTTGGTAGGCTTGAACACACTGGCCACGATAGGATACGGGTGGGCTGTAGCATACCGTGCGGTTAGTGTCGACGTTGCCCGCATTTCTCACATCTATGCTAAAATTCGTATACGCAGCATGTATCAGTACCCCTGATACTACAAGCATTCATAGGCTTTGCCACTACCGGTTTGTTCTCGGTAAGCCATTCAGTCCCTCTCCTTCTCCTCTTTTCAAGGGGAGGGCTTGAACTTTATTGACTAGTGCCAGGCTTACGGAACGCTCCTTACCGATTTGAATCCGACGAGGTCGTCAACCGCTTCGGCCTCGGCCAACATTGTGCGCTGCGCATTTGCGGCCACAGCCCTTGCGGTCCTGCAACTCATGATTGATCGGCTTGGCGTGGGCTGGACTTTCACTTTTTTCGGATTGGCAGGTGCTCTCTGCGGTCCGCTCATGATGCTACAAATGAAGCATGGTCAGGAGTGGCGTAGAGAGAGGAGTGGAAAGTCATTGCAACCGCATACGACGCGCGCTCAAGAGTCAGTACCATCCTCAACTTGAAGCAAGCTTGATCAGGAAAATGCGGCCTTGAAGTATTGAAGCAATTTGCATCGCAAAGTACCAGCACAACTGGAAAAAGAAAAATAGATAATCACCAAACAGACATCTGTATTAAATAGAGACCTAGCCATGACCATAATTTGAGAAAACCACAGGACTGGTTGTATGCGGTACAAGGAGGGTGAATTATTGTTGAGTACCTGTGTAGGCTTTCCATGATCAAGGGTTAACACGCCGCTGCAAGCTCAAGGCTGCCTTAATACCACTTCATACAGGGACTTTCGATCGATGAGATGATCGGGTACGAGAACAATTAATCCATTCAAATGACTCGGATCGATTCTTTTCGTTGGTCCCAGCGCAACTATTAGCTAGGCTTTGTACTCGTGACGACGAATCCCAGGCACATCGACCTTGACCTTATAAACATGACCAGTGGAACCTTCAGAAGCAATGGACGTGATGAAAAGTGTCTTCATGTCCGCACCACCGAACGCAGGACACGAGGTCATTTTTGCCCCTGGCACCTGGCACGTCGCCACGGCCTCGCCGCTTGGGGAGTACCGCACTAGCTTCCCCTGAGAGTTGGCCGCTACCCAAACGTGGCCCTCCGCGTCGACCGCCATGCCATCCGGCATCCCACCATTCTCCAAGTGGACAAACAGACGCTTCTTTGAAACACTGCCGTCTTTCGTGTCGTAGTCGTACTGGAATACTTTCCCGTGCGGTGTCTCGCTGGCGTACATGGTTCTGTCGCCTGGTGAGAAGACGGGCCCGTTTGGCACGGGCGTCTCCAGGAGATTGTCCAGCTCTCGCACAGATGCCGTCCTGGCCTCGCTGGCCCCTTCGTCCATGCACCAGAGCCGGCCGATCGGGTCCTCCTCGTCCAATGCCATGGACCCGGCCCACCACCTCCCCCTCGCGTCTATTGCGCCATCGTTCATCCGCACTTTTGCGTCTAGACTTCTGTCACGGTGCTGGAAGGTCGCAATATCTTTCTGGGTCCCAGTGTCCAATGATAATAGGGCCAGGCCGAATTTGGTTTGCACAGCCAGGACATCCGTACGGCCGACAACGACTTCCAGCCTTGTGATGGGCTGGTCGAACTCGTAGGTCTTACGCTGCTCCCATCCCTGTGATTCCGGGATCTTATGGACAAGTCGATTCTCAATGTCGACGAAGAAAAAGGTCTGGTCGCTGGCACGATACAGCGGGCTCTCGCCAAGACCAGAAGCGGATGGAAGCCACTCTTGCGCCGTATATTCCTTCATTGCGGAAAGATTGATGTTCGAATTGCGTTGGAATCACATGGATTTTGGAAGCTTCAAGGTTTTACTTGATCTAGATGAAATGGTGAATTCCCCGTCTTCAAAGTTCGTCATCATGAGCGGTGTTTGAGCCTACCAGCTTCAACGCCACACCTCTTCGTGACGTCACGGAAGCGCAGCTCATACGCCATTTCTCTGACGTCCATATTACTTCTGGTTTTACAAACATTTGAATTTTGGTCAATGGATACTTTGTATTTACTCGCACTTGCAACGCTTACGACCTCGAGACATTACAATTCTAATAATATCTAGGGGATCGAGTCTCAACTTCTTATGAGCATTTCAGCATGTCTTTGGATTCAATGTTCCCGCCCATAATGCATCGACTCAAAGTTTGTGGCATTAGATCACTCTCGCATTTGGTGAGAAAAAAAGTGAAGTGCTGCGCCGAACAACGAGATGCTTTCAAGGCCTCCAGGGCTTCATCTGCGGGAGTGTGTTGTGTTACGACTACTTCTGTCCAAGTGGTCAACGCCCAGACGTGTGATTTGCTCAAGTAACAAGATGCTTGCTCAGAAAATAATTGGGAGCCGTGCCTTTAATTTAAGTCTAGACCCGGGTAATTCTGCGTCTAATCATTCACATACAATAGTATGTGTTTGTGGACAATGACCCTTTCGTACATGTCTGTGGTCAGAATCACTGCAAATCGACCAATGACGTTCGCATATGCAGGGGCTGACTCTTGGGTCCGGAGAAGAGTACGAGCCAGTGAATAAAGTCGTAGTCGCCGCTTGCTTGGACCCCTGGCCAACTCTAATAATACTCCGCGATCAAGCTCACGCTAAAACATCTGCCATCCGTTCTCCAGGCGCGCGTTTCGCGAACCACCTAGCGGCAAGCCGTGCGCGGTACCTTGGACCCCATCGCTCCGGATGTGGCCTCGCCAGCCTGAAGAGTACAAGTCGGGGATCTGAGCGGTGTTCACTAACTACACCGTCAAAACTACTATTCGTGGCCAGGGGTTACGGGGCCTGTCGTGGCTGAATGGACGCATGTGGGCCCCGTTTCTGACTTGCAATTCACCCTCTGCACTGTAACGGGCCTTGTTAGTTCAGCTCTTGCGGACTTCCTGCTCTGCCGTAAGCTGAGCCATTGTGGTCCTGCAGGCTCTCCTACAGGCTAATGCATGCCAGCACAAATCACAGCGTCCAGTGCTTGAGCCTTCGCCGTGGACCCCTTTCCCCAGCTTCCGATGGCATGGTTACACTGCTGCAGTCTGCCCCTGACTAGGAATTGGTCATCGAGTTGGTGATCTCTCGCTCCCTTCCCTCCCACGTGGCTCGTGTTTAAGAAAGAATAAAAGGGCGTCGTTCCTTCAAGAGAGATCGCAGCTTCTTTGTTCATCACTGTCTTTGAAGTTTCCAGTATCAAAAACTTGTACAGCCGTTCGCTTACCAACATCCCGCCTACCGTCACTCTTTTAACGTTGTTAATCAATAATTCATATACCTAGGTATCTCATACCTACATCAAAATGTACAAGCTCGTTCAGCTTTTCGCCTTGGGCCTGGCCGCTGCCACCGCCGCCAACGGTCTTCAGGTTTCGAATGCCGGCAATGCTGGGCTCACCCGTCGCTTTGCTGTGAGAAACTTCTAGTCTTCTACTACAAAGGACCCATTCTTGTTTCAGAAGACTGATATCAGATAATGCGTAGGGCCAAGCATTGATGGCTTTCGCTGTCCCTGCCCTGGCAGTGCCATTCGACAACGCTGGATTGGTCGTAAGTACTTTCATTACATAATAATGAATGCTCCTTTGGGAGAGCCTGTGGCTAACTTTTGTCCCTGAACAGTCGCAGATAAAGCGCAACGAGACCTCTACAGGCGAAAACAGCGACGAGGCCGATGAAGAGGACTCGGACGACGAGTGAGCAGTCCCCAGATACAATTCTTACCCTTTCAATGAGAAACCCCTGCCATATTTGTGTTTCATCTCACTGTTTGCCTGAAGTCTCTTTAAGGCTGCAGGTTTTGGGACGAGCTACGAGCATTTGATCTTTTAATCCAGCCAACATTTGTACAACACCTTCCTAGTGTCTTGACAGCTGACCTCAACGCCTAGTGCGGACGATTCCAACGATGACGAGGATGATGCTAGCGATGATGCTAGCGATGCTGAGGACGATTCTAACGATGACGAGGACGATGCTAGCGATGATGCTGACGATGCTGAGGACGATTCTAACGATGACGAGGACGATGCTAGCGATGATGCTAACGATGCCGAGGACGATTCTAACGATGACAAGGACGATGCTAGCGACGAAAAAGACGAGGAATAGCTTGAGGCGTCTGTATGTCGATACACCCGGTTGCCCTTGGTATAGAACCAATCAAACTCGTCTCTATTATCGAAATCACTTGCAAAACTGAATCCACGATTTCAGGGTCTTGTGACAACGACCGAGAATCTTTCTGCCCGGTCATTGGCATTTTCCATACCCAACCGTGAATCCGTGATGTCTCTTGCACGTACAAAGTAACCGCACAGGATGAATCGTCCAAGTACGTACCCGGCTCTTGAGTTGCGTCTACGCAGTTCATCATGCCCTCCAGAGCAAGATCTTTCATTTACTTCCACCGTGGGTGGGTGATTACAACTTGCACGGCACTCAAAGGAACTCCAATCACTTGGGTCTGCGAAGTTTCGCTGGCCTAGGTCCACTCTTGTATCTAGGAGGTTTCACGACACGATCTTTTCCCGTTGGAAGTTCTGTGCTAGCCAAGTGCCCCCGAAATTTCAGGGGCCTTTGCGAGCTAAATGGTGCTGTAGGCTATAGGCGGACCCTTGCCCGAAAAGGGAGCTGGCGCCGACGTTGGGCTTTCCCGAGGTCGTGTTTCCCCACATGCGCCTCTGGCTAGCTGGTCGGGCAGTGCCGGACGGCTGGCCGGCGATAGCGATTTCGGTTGAAGACGACAACACACCTCAAAGAATATTAACTCGCTGTCCTCGGAGCTCACCGCTTTTGGAATTCCTGCTCTAGATTCGAAGCATTCTCTGGATTTTTTTCATGGAGTCCAAGGCACTTGTGTCCCGCGGCCCGTTCTCCCAGGGGGCTTGGGCCATCGAGGACGTGAAGCTGCGTGAGTTGAAGCATGATGAGGTGGTTGTTGAGATTGTGGCATCCGGCATCTGCCACACAGATCTGCATTGCGGCGACACGCCAGACGATAAAGGAGTGCCAGCTGTCTTCTACCCCAGAGTCCTGGGGCACGAGGGTAAGTGCTGAGACCCCGCTCACTTGTGTCGGGACCGCTGTGCTGACGTTTGAGTCAGGATCTGGTTATGTGAAGCAAGTTGGCAAGGACGTGAGCAGCGTACGTAGGCGATCATTTTGCCCGATTTATGGGGCCCTTATCTGACAGATCGTCACATCCAGGTCAAGCCTGGAGATCCGGTCCTGCTTTCTTTCTCCTACTGCGGCAACTGCCATGTCTGCAAGACGGGCCCCCCGTCGCATTGCGTGGATTTCTTCGAGATCAACTTCATGGGCGAGCCAGCGTTCCATGACGAAAAAGGAGGTTCCATTGGCGGTCGCTTCTTCGGGCAGTCGAGCTTTGCGAAACACGCCATCGTCAGCGACAAGTCTGTCGTGAACGTGAGCGGCTTGGGCCTCGAGCGCGAAGATCTCAAGCTGTTGGCGCCCCTCGGCTGTGGCCTGCAAACAGGCAGCGGTACAGTCATCTCCGTGGCGAAGGCTGGGCCTGAAGATGCGATCGCCATCGTCGGGATGGGAGGTGTCGGGCTGACGGCTGTGATGGCGGCCAAGAATCAAAAGTGCAAGACAATTATCGGCATTGACAGAGTGGAGGCTCGTCTGGAGCTGGCCAAGTCACTTGGTGCGACGCATGTCTTCAACACCTCCAACATGTCGATGGAGGAATTGGTGGCCGCCGTCAAAGAGGCTGCGGATGGGTTGGGCGCGACAATCTCGATCGACACCAGTGCCCACCCGCCGCTTGTTGCTGCTCAAGTGGAGTACACGCGATACATGGCGAAGATCATTCAGGTTGGAACCGGCATGCCGAACGCAAACCTGACGCTTCACATGCAGAGCTTCATGGTCAGTGGCAAACAGTACTTCGGCGCTGTCCAGGGACACAGTAGAACGAAGGATTACATCCCGCAGTTGATCAAATGGTGGAAAGAGGGAATCTTCCCCGTGGAAAAGTTGGTAAAGTTCTACAATTTCGAGGACTTCAAAGAGGCGGTCAGGGTCATGGGAAATGGCGATGTTGTGAAGCCTATTCTGGTATGGTAGATGTTATAACACAACAAAAAGTAAAAGAGGCAGCCAAGTTGCGGCATAAATCATACTGAGCACGTGCATTATTAAGGTGTGCGGTCTCAACGTGCTAGGAACAAGTCTAAAACATCATCTTTCATCCACAGGATGACGAATCCATGGATGTAGAGATTAAGCCGCCTTGGCTCCAACATCAGTGACCCCCTTTGGTTCTTCCGTCATTCCCTCTCTTGTGGAAGATGAGTCACTACCGCGCTCGACCTGGCCGACGATGGTGTTGTTCCGATGCTTCTCGGCCATGTCTAGGTAACTCCAGTCACCAATCTGCTCATCGAAGAACTGGTCCAGGTCCAGGCCTTGCTCTTCGGCCTCATCAGAGACACGAAGGTGCAGGCCGGGAATGTACTTCATGATCATGAGCAAGGCAAAGGAGACCACGAAAGAGTAAGCGGAGATGGCGCATATCTCCGCAAACTGCTTGCCAACTTGGATTCCGTTTCCATCGATACCTCCAGACGCCACGGTAACCCCATCAAGGGCGGAGACTGCAAGAGTTAAGATTAGTACCACTGCTCGAAAAGTAATTGTCAGTGTATGAGCGAGGAAGAACTAACCAGAGGCCGTGGCAAAGATGCCTGTGAAAAAAGATCCGCACATGCCACCGATTCCGTGCAGCTTGAAAACGTCCATGCCCTCGTCAATGTGCAGCCACATGTTGACATTTGACATCAATGCGCAAATTACCGCAGTGAGGAATCCAATGACAGCGGCCAACCACACGCTGACATAGCCTGCTGCTGGGGTGATGCCAACGAGGCCAGCAATGGCACCCTCACAAGCACCAACAACACTGAAGCGTCTCTTGTGCCTGACATAGTCTACCATGACCCATCCAATGGCACCCGTTGAAGCAGCAGTGTTGGTGTTGAACGCAGCATACATTGCGCGGACACTGGCGTTGAGTGCAGAGCCGCCGTTGAAGCCAAACCAGCCAAACCAGATGAATACTGTGCCGAGGAAGACGAGGGTCGTGTTGTGTGGCTTGCCATGAGATTTATCCTCCGGGTTCGTCTTTCTCTTACCAAGGACCAGGGCGTAAGCCAGCGCGGCCCATCCAGAGGCAATGTGCACAGGTCCACCGCCGGCGAAGTCGAGCGAAGGCAGGTTGTACAGCCAGCCGTTAGGGTTCCACGTCCAGCAGGCAATGGGGCAGTAAACGATCGTGGCCCAGAAGAAGCCAAAGACGAGAGACGGGATGATGCGTCCACGCTCGAAGGCACCACCGACCACAATCTGCACGGTGCAGGCACAGAACAGGAGCTGGTAGAGACAGAATGCGATGTCGGGGATCGTAGGGTTGCCAATCGACGGCGCTGCCACAACGTCGCGGAGTCCGAAGTTGGCCAGGTCGCCGATGAATGGACCCGCCGTGCGGCTGTAGGCCAGGGAGAAGCCCCAGAACATCCATTGGAAGGTGGTGACTGCTCCGACCATGAGAGACTGGAAGAGGAGAGCGAGGGCAGACTTCCGGCGGGCGAGACCGCCGTAGAGGAGACCGATTCCAGGTATGATCAGCCACACGATGAAGCCGCAGAAGATTAGGTACGTGTAGTTGTATTCGAAGCCCACGTATTGGGCGTTTACGTCCATCTCGAGGGGGTCGCCGCCATTTGGCATTGATTCATTGTAGCTCGGCTGTCAAGAAAATTGCAACTTCAGTATGCGTTGACCTCAATCACTGGGTCAAACACCAGCAAATCGCTGTACAAATCGACTTACAGCTTCACTCATGGCGCCTTATTGTCTTCGGTGTGGAGGGGATGCCGTTTGAAGGTCTTGGACTCGTGCATGACACGAGCGTGGGCCAGGCAGGGGCCATGGACATAAATAACAAACGAGGTTCAGCAAGTCCTTGCAGAAATCGGACTTGATATCAAGCCCTCAGACCCTCGCCAAGGAACCCTGAAAGAACCGGTGCGTCGTTTCCCTTATCATGGTGAAGCTAAAGTAGTCGGGGTTTACCACTGTTAGTAACCACTCAAGCCGACTGCTCTGTGCAGGGCTGTGCCCTCCACCCCCATGCCTGGCTTTCAGGGCGTTCTCGGCAGGACCTCCTTATCTCTTGGCACTCTTCGAGATTACAGTGCCTGTTCTGACGACGGCACAGATATCAGCGTCAATCCAAGGTTTTGCAGAGCAAGATATGACCTTTAATGATGACACCGGCTGGGCGGTACAGATAACGGACGCCTCCGACTTAAGTCCGACTTGCCGCCTACAGTAACGCAGGGCCCTGAACGCCCCCCACTGACAGTGTAACCACCAAGCAGTAGCGTAACCATGCTGTTGGGAACAACAACGTCTCAAATATGGTAGGGCTGCGTTTTTCCCCTTCAGCAGCGTTCGAGAGTACAGCCCTTGTTGGGAGGGGATTAATTCATCGAGATCAGTTCCTTCCGAATTTTGCACAAGCCCAAGGACAAGTCGTTGTCTCCAGACTTCCAGCATTTTGACCAAGATGTCCGTGCATTGCTCTTTAGATGTATCTTTATGAACGAATATAAGGTTTCCACTTGCTCACAGAGCGCGATCTTAAATTTGCTTTCCAGGGAATGCCGGGCGACATCCTCAAGTCCCGGCTCGTTGAAAGTTGACTTTTGACTCCCTTTCAACAGCGAACTTGAGCGAATAAATTTCCCTTGTGATATTGCATACGCACATCTTCCAATGACGACAGATTAGACAGTACTTTACAAGAGGTAGAAGGGAGCAGAGTTTCGTATTTTACACGAAATCAGTCGCACCTTGATTTACTCCTCGGCCAGAAAGAGCTAAACCACTGCTACACATCCCCGAGGACGAGTTCCATAGTTAGCTCTCGTTCACTGCGATGCGGCTCTTTTCAAACTCGTGTACTCCAGCTCGCCAGGTGACCACGGCCATTTTGCTCTTCACTGGATTCTTTACTTCATGAGCTGTTTGAACCAACCAACATCGGATAACTTGAACCCTTAAAAGCCAGCAAGAGTGTCGCAATTGGACCCAGGACTTGTCGGTCCGCACCTGCATTTCCTACCAAAGCCTCCTGCTTTCCATTCTCTCACGCAAGACATCTGGACCTCACCCGATTCATGTTCATTACTAAGATAACCGAACAAGCCTTTCAAGAAATGCTATTTCGAAATCTCGAGTGGGGTGACCCGTACCTAAGACCGGCCCTATTCAAGTTCTCGCTTCCTACAATTCTGCTGTGCACGCTTTGGATATCTCTCCTCCCACTGCTCGTCCTAAATACCGACGCTGATCCTGCCAGTCCAGAGATCGCTATTCCAACAAACGATCTCAAACGTTCCGCCGGTATCTTCGAGATAATAAAAGGGATATTGATTAGTTGGGCGGTCGTGATTGTGGGGATACTTTCATACGTGTTTGTAATTTTTGTACAGGAGCTCCTTGCTGGGGGAGCCAGCCCGGAGGCAGAAACGGACGGAGATGATGAACGTGCAAGACTACTTGAAGAATACGTAGCCTGATCGTTCATGGCCCGGGAGTGACTTGGGGTTTTGCGCAGCAAATAGGCAGCTCTGTATTTGTTGCCACAAGATAACGGCTTGCAACTACTTACTGCACTTTTGTATGAAGCAATTCAAGGATGATGTTGATGCACGAAAACCAAATTCCTTTGCATATTTACACTGAGAAAAGGACCGTAACACTAACACGAGCCATGAGTATTTGCTGTCAGTTGCCACGGAGTCAACGATTAAATTGGCCTCAAATTGTGAACGCATGGATATTAGCATAGTTCAGATAGGACTAGTATAACAAATTATTTACGCGATCCAAAACTCACATTTCGAGGATACCTGGGAAAGACGGATGAAGTCACTTGTGCTGAGTTCAAAATGTTAGGCAGGCACACTCGCGAGATCAATTATCAACCTGAGGGGTGCACAAGGACTGGCCTAGGACCGTATTCCCCAGCCCTCGATTCCAACCATGCGGCAAGAAGCACACGAAGTATTTCAGGGGGTTCATCAAGCCCGATTGAATTATTTGGCCTGAGTCCGGGGAGGCGAGCCGCCGCGGATATGGAACACAAGACGGGCCAACGAAGGGCTAGAGAACAGAGGCGACCACCCCAGCGACGCCATCTGGGCCCCAAGGAAACCGGTATCACAACACGCAGCGAGTGGCCACCAATCTGGATGTGCACTAAGAGAGGCGCGACCCTATCCCGACCACCCACAAAGGAACACCAGCTGTAATTGACGAGTACCGAGGTGCTATGAACCAGCTATACAAAAAGATTGCCTGAGTTCTACCCTCGCCATTCTCCACAGTTGTTCCACTAAGACGCAGCATGATCCATCATCCTTCCTCATCAACACTTCCTACATGCACCGAACCGATTCAGGAAGCGCGTGGCTCAAACCAAATCGACAAGTCGGCTCCTCTAGCCTTGGAAGAAAAGTTTTTCATGGATTGCCCAGTGGTCTTGCAACGTGGGCAGGGGTCTGGAAAAGGTCAAGACTGGTAGATACCTGATGTTTAGGCAGACTGAGTATTTCATGCTCAAGTAGTGCTAATGGCCTGCTCAAGTGCTCGGCAAGAAAAAGGATCAAGTTGTGATAGGATAATATGCTCATCAATATTTATCATCAATGGTGTTGCTTTGAAGGAGCTACTACTGGGAGAGCACAAATGGTGGTGGGGGGCACAATTATAATTATAGTTAGATCAAATTTCTGGCTATTTCAATCTGTATCGCTTAGAGATAAATCAGTGTGGTATAACACTGAGCCCTACAGAGGTGCACTTATTACCCTCATTGCAGGTGGTCTCGTTCCAAGCCTGCTGCAACTCTTCCGCTGTCAGATTCCTGGCAGAAGACATGAGCTCCTCGAAGGTAGCGTGTCGTTGTTCCCACCCGCCACCAGGGATATATGGCACTTTCTTGACGGGATTAACGTCGGGGACCTCATAATATTCAGGCTCGTTTCGATATTTCAGGCCCAGGCCGAACTGAGCCTCAGGCGGGTAGTAGGGAACCTCATTAGCAGCGAACTGGTAGTGCATGCACTCGGCAATGGTGACAGCGGGAATCGTGGCAAAGAAATCGTCAAACATGGGATCCAAGGCCTGAGCAAGGCTGCTGACCTTGGTGGCGTTGCCGGATGCCCCCTGGGGCTGTATGACACCCCAGGGGTCGCGACAGGCGTCAGTCTCGCACGACTTCATGACCATCAGGAGGGCGTTGAGACGCGACTTGAGGCGCACGAGGTCCGGGTCGGTCGACCCGGCGAGGTTCTTCATCTCGTACGGGTCATTCACGGAGTCGTACAGCTCCGTGTCTCCGGTGCACCAGCGCGAGTAGACCCACGCATAGTCCTCATTGACGATACGCATCGTCTTGTACGTGTTGTTCCAGTACGTGCCGGGAGTGGGGTCACCGCCCGTCCAGGTGGGTATCTCGGAGAACGCGCGGCCCCAGAACTCAACGTTGATGGCCTCCTTGGCCTTCGCGATGGACAGGTTATGGGGATTCTCCCACGACTCGAGCATGCTGGTGCCGTCGAGGAAGGGAGGGCGGTCCTCGTCGGCCAGGCCAGTGATGTCGATGAAAGTGGGGGCGAAGTCGGTGACGGTGCTGGGAATGCGCGAGACTTGGCCGGGCATGATGCCTGGCCCTCGTACTATCAGCGGGATGTTGGCGTCCTCGATATAGGGCGAGCATTTGCCCACGTCACGGTGCGTTCCCAGATGGTAGCCCTGGTCCGTCGAGAAGACGACGTACGTGTTGTCCAGCTCGCCTTTATCATCAAGCATTTGAACCACGTCCTCGATGATGTCGTCGACCCCTTGGAGAGCCTCCAGGCGCCGCTGGTAGAGGAGTTGTGTCTCGCTGAGCTGGGTTTCGTTCAGGCGCGGAAGTCCAGCCCACCAGCTGGGCCTGTCCTTTTGCAGCCCGTCAGGTGGATTAAAGTTTGGCCGGTATGGTATCGTCAGGTTAGCGAACTTGTTGTTATAACGAGATGGTGGTGTCGGCGGGTCCGTCAAGTTCTCAACGTGCGGCACAGAAGGAGCAATCATGAGAAAGAAGGGGTCCTCTTGCTCGGTCAAGTGCTCCAGCCGTTCCAGGGCTTTGATCCGTACCACGTCGCTCTGCTGCCATCCATGGTAATACATTGGCTTGTCACCGTTCTGTGACATCACCACGCTGTTGTGCACATTGATGTAGGGATCAAGCTTCATCCGACGTCAGAGGTGTGTATACTTGACAGTCACACGCAAGGCCCGGCACTCACCAACACGTCGATGTGGCTCCATCCCTTGGGCGCCGGTGAGTAGTTCAACAGTGAGTTCCCGTTGTAGAGCTTGCCAATATCTACAGCGCAGTAGAGAGCTAAGTCAGAATTGCGTTGCCATAAAGCAAGGCGCAACAGCCTTCACAGGCCCTGAGAAACTCACACTCGGCCTGATATCCCGCCCGTACTAGCCAGTGTGGAAGATAATCATCATCTTCGCCTGCGGCGGTAAACTTGCCGTAGCCGCCGCTGTTAGAGCAGGCGTTAGTTGATGCTCATGAACAAGTATAGAAGCAAAATTGTTGAACGCTGCTAACCCTGGTCCATTGACTGAGGTATTGTTCGTGTCATGCGCTGCCTGGCCGCGCATAAGAGACACCCGACTGGGGCAGCATATGGCGATGGTGGCATAGTGGTTTGTGAAGAAGGTTCCCTCGGCCACAATGTGCTCCTGCAAGGCGGGCATGTAGTCCAGAGAGTTATGGTGGTAGTCCTGGTCGTCGGTGAAGACGAAAACGATGTTGGGTCTACTTGCCGCGGTGGCTCCAGAGAATGCACAGGCAAGCAGAATGCCCGCGACGCAGGCTCTCGTCGTCTTCATGATGAGCAGAGACTGGCGACCAAGGGGAACGCAGAGGTATGGAGGAGACTTCCTAAGAGCTGTGGCTACGAATGAACAGTCTCGGAGCTCAGGAAGAGCAAGAGCACTGTCACATAAATACATGTACAACTATTGCCCCATTATAGACAGCGATTATGTATAGTGCGACTAATTTTCAACGGTGGGGAGCAAGCGTGCAATCCATCTCGCTGAATGCTACAGTATCATTATTCCCGGCATGGAAGTCGGTACTGCGATCTGAAGTACGAGTGCCTGGGGTCGACGACATAGCGGTTCCACCTATCACTGGGACTATTTCTTGTTCTCGGCACATCTTCAACAGGTGCATTCGCATCGAGACATCGGAGGATTCGAAGGGACGCAGACAGAGCCGCGGCTCTCCTTGGAAAAGATGATCTTTTCGAAACGCTCGAGGCCGACTGCTCAACCGGCAGGACGGCATAAGTGAGACCGTCCAGGCTGCCATTGACTTGATAGAAGGCGACGGCATTGGCCGGCTCGGCGTAGACGGGCTGACCAAAAGTAAGCAGCTACTCATGGACTTCCCGCCGTGACGTGACCGCTGCTTTCCCAAGTGTGCTCATCTGGGGCAGGGCCGATCCATGGATTGAAATAGACGAAAGAGGGGTTTGTTGGGGAATGCCGAGAGGTCGGGGACGGTTGTAATAGTACATGCGGAGGAGAACAACGATCTAGATAGAATGAGGAGACGACGTTCCTACCTTGCCCGCATCTTACAGTAGTGCTCGACAACCGGGATATCATAGTTGGACTCGGTGATGGTAAGGAACTTCTGTGTGGATCGACGCCGCGTTTCTCCTTGTGGCTCTCACTATTTGCTAATAGCATCCAACCCATCAGATGTGGCATCGAAGACTTCCATAGACATGAAGTGGCCCCTCGCCGGCCTTGACTACATACGTAGTTCCGCCCAGAAGCATCTGGGCAACTTTATGCAGGCCGAATCACCTGGGCATATCACGGCCAGACGTGGCCACGCCGATGGAGGAGATTCTACAAGTAGCTCTTAATTGAAGCAAAACAGCAATTCAGGGGCTGGAAAGCGACTAGATCAAGGCGTGAAAGGTGTTGACACGGTAGCAAATGGACGAGCGGTTGAGATGCCGATGAGAGTGGGTTCATTGCATCACTTACACCACTTACACTATTGAGACAACATCACCATGCCTTCACAAAATACAAATGTATTATTGCAAAGCGCCCCGTGATCAGGTAACTTCCCGCCGAGAATTCTTTTCACCTTCTATGCAGTCTCACATTCGGTTTTCTCTCTCTCTCTCTCTCTCTCTCTCTCTCTCTCTCTCTCGCGCGCGCGCGCGTGTTTTTCTCACGTTCCTTTCTCTTCAAATGTTTTCACTTTACCCCCCCTGGATGGACACAGCGCTCTTTAATACAGTATTCGGCTGCAAGTGCGAAGGCGTGGGCGTTTGTGTCAACGGAACTATTGGCTACCTAAGTATGGACCTCGAGGCTTCCATGTAAATGCACAGCTGCTTCAACAGTCCAGATGTCCTAATCAGCCTTTCTGGTTGTCAGCGCTGGGATAATTCAGACCGTTTTCAATCCCAGTCTCGCACACCTTCATGATGGACCGTGGCCGTGAGTACAACCTGCGCGCCGCCGTGTTTCTCGCCCCCGGAACCGGTTGACGCACTGGGCCAGTGGCAACCCGCCCCCCACCACCCCCGAGTCGCGCCCGGATGGCGAGGACAAGGACCTCGGGACGTGCATCTTCTTTGACTATGTTCTGATGCGAAACATGGCGTGCGGCACTCCGCCAGTCCTCGACCGATGCAAGGCCATGAAGCTTCCGAAGTCGTGGGAGCACGTGGCGAAGCTGTCTGAGTAGACGCCACGCGGTGGTGCATTCTCTGGGAGTCCTGGGATGAGGAATGGATATGATGGGCAAGGCATGGCTTGGAAGCCTGACTACTACCGGGCAACAACAACAACAACAACAATAACAACAACAACGACACTCAGTCACTTTCAGCTTTGACCCGCTTCTCGGCAGTCACCAGATAGACCCTTGCATCAATGGGCTCAAATTTGAACCGTTCCCTTTTCATTTGCTGATATGTGAGAGACCTTTTCACCGTGCCGTATCATCAGCGCTTGCAGTTCCTGCAACCCTTCTTCCCCAAGAGTACATTTAATTGGGACACAACCATGGCGTTCGATATGAGTGAGATGCGCCTCAAATTTGTGCAGCAGCAGGCATAGCATGCAATATGACCGCGGTGTGGAAAGAGCTACCCTGGCTGTATTGCTCTCCCGCGTGTTATTTGATCCCTAGAACAGGAGCTGGCCTTGGATAGGATCAAATAGCACGTCAGAAAAGTGAAGTGCCGAGTAACAACTCCTTCCAAACTGCAAACAACCCAAGCACTAATTTTGCTGCCGACATCGCTGAGGCGCATCTCCACGTGTTTCATTGCTCATCAAAACATTAATCCATAAGCATTCCCTGCAGGCGTCTCGTGGAGCAAATCCCACCCCACACCGCAATCATTACCGTCATTAACCACTGCGCAGAGACGAAGTCGCAGAAACCAGAAAGCGCCCGCACCTAGCCAGCACGCTGCACAAACTCGACGCTCTCGACAAATTCGGCCTCGTCGTCCTCGTTCTCGGTCCCGGCCGTGCCCTCCTCCTCCTCCTCCTCCTCCTCCTCCTCCTCCTCCCCGTCGGTGATCGCGTCCTCGTCCTCCTCCTCGATGGCCCAGTCGCGGAACCCCTGGCCCCTGATCCAGCTGATGCCCTTGCGCCAGCTATCCTCACGGACGGCCCTGGCGTCCCGCTCGTACACGGCGCCGGTGAGCATAACAGCGAGAACAAAGACCCAGACGTCGCCCGCGCGCATGGCCTTCCACCAGCGGCGCTTGACGCCGACCTTCCAGAGGCTGTCGACGCTGACGCGCGCCGAGTACAGGAAGACCCCCCGGCCGTGGCGGCGCTCGACCCACGCCCAGAAGCCGGCGAGGAACCCGCCGAGGAAGAAGCGCTGCGTCGCGAGGAAGGACCGCGGCAGCCACGCCTGGAAGAAGCAGATGGACGCCCACGCCGACGAGATGGACCCCGTGACGAAGGCGCTCATCCGAAGTGCGTTCATGACGAGCCTGTTGAGCGTCGTGAACGGGAAGTTGTACAGCGACTTGTACCGCGGCACCAGAAAGGCCGAGTAGACGAGGAGGAAGAAGCGCGTCAGCGGCGGGAAGGAGCGCAGCCAGAAGGTGAGGAACGTGCGGCTGCATGACGGGTCCTGCGGGTGCAGGGTCGCGCAGCTCAGGGATGTGATGAGGGGGTGTGCCGGTGCCGTGAGCGGCGACATGTTCGTGAGGGACGCTGGGAGGGTCTCCTCCTTGTTGGGGAAGAGGGTCGGTGAGACATAAGGCCTGTCTGGGGAGTTAGCTCTGCACCGCGTTGATCAGAAGGAGTTTTGACTTACGGCCAGTTGAGCCGGGCCATCTGGGCCAAACTGTCGACCACCTCTCGCGTCCCCGGCCACTTCAGGCCAGTGGGATAGTCCTTGGGTCGGCTGTGTAGGTATGCCGACGAGTTCTTCATGATGAAGTCGCCGTAGGCCGTAGGAAAGCAGTCCTGGTCAAAGACAAACGAGTGCAGGAGCTGGCCAAATGCAAAAGGCTGAAGCAACCAGCTGCCAAACCACCACGGTCTCTTCTTCATCCGGCCATTCGTCTCCCTCCCCCACACCAAGCCCCCATCTTCGGCGAAATTCCAACTGAACTCCAGTGCTCTAAACATGGCATAGATGGCGATAGTGACACGAAGTTGTTCGGCCGGATACACCCCCAGCGCCAAGCCCGCCAACGATGCGCCGATTGCCGGCGCATAAGGCGACGTCAGGGTGTTCGCCGTCCTTGGGTTTCTCTTCCTGAACGGCTCCGCAGAGGCATCGAGGATGTGCAGCCGCAGCCTGGTGAAGAAGCGGAATAGAAGCCTGTACAGCAGCAAGATGCTGCTCAGCGATAGAGACAGCCGAAAGACAGGGGACTTGTAGATGGGCTGCTTCTTCAGCTTCGGGTCCTGCTTCTGGCCCATGAACCTCTTCGCGATCACACCCCAGGCCTTCAGAGCAACGGCGGTGGTGGCAAAGACCCGGATGGAGTGCCGTACTGCGCGCGCGTTGTAGTCGTCCGCACCCAGGATGGCGCCGGCTCCAGCATTCACTCCGGCGCTCGTGCTACCCACATCTGCGACACTCATATCTATTGGAGGAGTGGTGCCTTCCTTGGCTTTTGCCTTCCCCTTCTTGTCGCTGCTGCTGCCGCCCTTAGTATCGCCGTTCATGATACGGTTGACAGTCTCGACGGTTGGCACGCGCTTCTTGAGCTGGCGTGACTTTGACAAGACATATCTGTGGAGGAGCGCGTATTCGCGTGCCGAGATGGTGTAGCGCAGCGTATTGCGGAGGACTGGGTCGGTGGTGGCCTTGGCCGAGAGGGAAGCCGGAGCTGCTGAAGACGCGGCGGGCCCTTGGCCTCTGCCGCCGGATGAGGACGACATAGACCTGTCGGATTTGGGGGATGTTGGAGAACGGTTGGTCCTCGATGCGTAGATCGAGGAGCGAAACGTCTTGAAGCTGGGCGAGACAGTCAGCTTGGGGCTGCCGGGCTTGGTGGTAGTTGTCGGGACGTAGTATTGCTGAATGATGGCTGTGTTAGAGGCGATGCCTGTCCTGTGTTGCTTCTTTCTCCCACCAAGTTGTCCTTCATTGCCCCGATGACCGAGCAGGAGTTTGTCGCGATGGTGTTTACAATAAACATTCAGATCAAAGAGAATTGCTTACGCTCGGTGCTCGTTCGGGATACGATGGTCGTCGCCAGAGACGACTTGAACAACAGAGATAGACTCGAGGGAGGACGCGTTAATCTACCAGGTGTGGGGTCGAGTCAAGACGCCGTTCCTGTCGCGAGGACGGGAATATCCCGACAATCCGGTCTGTCCGTATGAGGAAGGGGTCGTGTGGTGTGATGATCTGTACATAGAACTCGGTAAGGTCCTGGGCAGTGTGGGTGGACTAGTAGGACGGTCGTTTGTTTCCCTTGGCCCAAGGTTGGCCGGATAGCACTGGGGATTTACACGTGCCTCGGCTCTTCATGTGGCCAACCAGCCGGCGCTACGTTGTAGGTGGTCTACTGTTAACAGTAGTCGCGGGCTCACAGGCGCGTTCGTTCCACGGGTCCCGGCCCAGGAGCTCCCCCACCCCCTTGCAAGGTCCACCGAGATGGCCCCTGGCCCAATGAGAGGGGCAGCCGTCACAGTCCTCAAAGTGGCTGCAGGGTCCCCTCCCATGTCCATCCCCACACTTCCCTCGCCATGCATAATTCTTAAATCTTGGGACCCCGACGCGATTTTCAACATCATTTCGGGCATAGAGATCAATACGGCCACGGGAGCGTGTTTACTCACGGACCAAGCAGATCACGAGCATTGGCAAGAAGATCGTGTCAAGCGTGATCATCGTCTGCTGCTTGCCTAGTGTGCATCAGTCCTGGTACTGATGGCTCCTAGTATTGGTACTCCGTATTGGTACAGCCAGTGCTGAAAAAGCTAACTGATGTGCTGCTCTGGTCTACCTACAGTGGTCTCCTCTGATATGATATGCCCTCATCTTACACACCTCAACAACCTTGCCCCTCTGACCGACGATGACCAACGCAAACTTGACACAATAATAATACAATAATACAAAATCTGCTTTGCCTCTTTAAAACCTAGGCTGGAACTATCTGGTATCTCCTAATAACTATCGACAAATGCAAGAGCCGTCGGCTTCCTCCTAGGGGACGACTCTTGGCCAAATGAAAGCCGGCAAAGAACCACTGGGCCCAGCCAAATTCGACGTGATCACGCAGCAGCCCAAGTATCCGCCGCTGCGAAAATGCTGCTACTTATGCATCTGCTTTTATGTATGTACGAATGCCTGCTTGCGGTGGGCAGCCTGGCTCCGCACGTCTCGCCCGGGAGAGGCAAGGTACCGTTATTAAACCCCCACAACAACACATCATCCTGGTGTGTGCCTGTGACTCCTCCGCCATCCGCCTTCATTTTGCACGTCAAGTCCGAATTCCATACAACACTATACTCCAACACCCGTCGCAATGCTTTTGTTTTGGTGCCGTGCCCATTTTTCTTTTCCGTCAACCCTGAAACCAAGACAGCGGCCGCACCCGCCGAATCTGCCAAGAAACGCTCTTTTAAGACGCCGTGCAAAACCAAGCCCTCATCGACCGTTCCTCAATTCCTCCTGCATGACCCCTTTGCCTGCCAATTTCTTTCATCTGTCCATTTCATAACGACAATGTCGAGCGCAAGTTTTCCAAGACTAGCGACGTAGGCTCAACTTCAGGCCAAAGGCGTCGCGACAGTTGGTACTACCTGCTGTCTCCAAAGGGCTCCCAAATCCTCTCGATCATGGGCGCATCTCCATTCGGCACGCACTGCTCTCTCCAGCAGACGCTGTTCCACACTCCCTCAAGTAACTGCGGTTCTTGGCTCCGGAGGGCCACTCCAGGGTCCGGGCCTTCGTGACGACCAGCCATGAATTCCGAGACGAAACGCACGCGGCGACTCTCACGCGCTGCAACCACATGTGGGAGAGCTCGCCGTCGGTCTTGCGCTGTCTGCCACCCCGAAACCCCGCCGATGCCGTTGCTCTCCAGCAAGAACTTCACCATCTCGAAGGGCAGATTGAGCAGTATCCGAGAAAGTGCTGCCGCGTGCTCGAAAGACTCCTGATGCGACACGGTTTGAGCGTAGCTGTCGTTTTCGTCGGGGATAAGGTCCCCAAATCTCGGCATGGATTTCCGTGAAGACATTTGTGACGGGGCTCGAATGCCTTTCACAATCTCTGGTCCTGCTGTCTCTGGAGCGGGCGAAGTCGGTGGAAGACGAGCGTATCGCGGGTCGTCAACCGTGGTGTCCAGAGTAAAGTTGTTGGGGAAGTGAGTGATGATGAACATCATGATCTTCTCCACTAGCTCGTTGACGTAGACACCGTGCCTGTACTGAAACTGCGGAAAGAGACATCCGTGTGGGCCATCCGTCCTGTTCAGAACTATAGCCGCCTCACGCAACGCAAACTCCACTCCCTTCTCAACCGTGTCCCAGCTCAGCAGCTTGGATGCCTCGACCATGGCGTTGATAGAGATATGAGGTATCTCTAGCAGTGCACCGGCCGCAGCGTAGCCTAGTACAATGTGGAACTTCTCCATGTCCGAATTGTCCGGTGTGATCTTCCCCATGGGAATATAACGGAAGCCGTAGAGGTGTTTGATTGCTCTCCACATGGAATCAGCTCGCAGATATGGGTCGTCCGAAGCAATACGGATCTCATGAAGTCCACGACGAAGGGCATCCTGCTGTTCTGCTTGCTTCTGCATGAGATTTGCAAGGATAGGATTCATTGATAGGATGAGTTTGTGGGCTGGCAATCGCAAGGGCGCGTTGAGTTGGCCGGGGTGTTGCGAGTTGACGGATGTCAGGCGGTCTGGCAGAACGAGACAAATGTCGCAGTCGGCGAAGGTAGGATTCGCAAACATGCCATTAATTCGGTCTGTGAAGATCATGGCATCGGCAATCTCGAGGCCTTCGGCATTGAACTGCGGTTGATTGTTTGGCGGGGGCGGAACCCTAGCAATTCCAGGAGGTGGTCTGGGACGCGTAAACTCCATCCCGTTGTGACCGTTCATGAAGGGAATGATCGTGCCATTCTCATCTGCGGTCCGTGACGACTGGGATTCATGGAAGCTGTGAGGAGTCATGGGGCCATGGTTCATGGGAACATGTACTAGCCCATCATTCAGCGCAGTTGGAGGCACTGGTCGGCCAAACGCGTCGGTCGCAGGCACCGCCATCTGGTCGCGCGCCATAGTCACTGGAGGAGGGAAGGCGCCTCCAGAATTAGGGGCAGGCGAAGGAGTGTTGGATCCAGGAAACCCACCAAAGACCATGCTGCCGTTGCCGTTGCTGGGATGGTGCTGGTGAACAGCCCGGTGTGTGAAGTTCAGCTGTGGCAAGCGGATGGGCTCGGGAACGGGACCACGAAAGTGGGCAGGATGATGCTCGGCTGGCGGGAAGGGCGGAGGAGGCACGCCGTTGTAGGGCGCGGGTGACATGGCTTGAGGAGGAATAGAAACGGACGAGGGAGCGCTTGGTGCAGTTTCTGGAGAGAGATGTGAGAGAGAGCTCGACTTGGGTGTCTCCAATGTGCTCGTACCTGGGGGCGTCAATTCTCCAGTGGTCGGTGGAGACACGACGGCGTCTTGTGGAGCAGAACCAGCTGACACTGGCTTGAGCTCTTGGTGGTGGTTGACGGGCTCATGCTTCACCGCGCCTGTTTCCTTCTGTTCGACAGCCTGCGCAGGCACAACGCCAACAGTCTGCTTGCGGTCGTCTGCGTCACTGTCCACCTGTTCGGGCTGGGTTCGGGGTTTCTCTTGGCTTGAGCTTGCCGCTGCGTCTTCGCTGTTCGTTCGCAGAGGGGAGGGCAGCTGCGTGGAGGCGGTTGGGTTCTTGGGCCGACGCTGAAGGTAAGGCAGCGGAATAGCAGGCTCGACGCGTCTGCGAAGGACAGGCTGGGAAGGAGAGGCCTTCCGGGCGATGGAGGATTTGGCGAGCGTGGAAGTAGACCGCGCGGGTAATGGGGCGTTTGTCGACGCCATGGTCAAACGGAAGGACCGATGGATGGGTGGATTGATGTCTGAGACAAGGCCGACTACTGACGTAGAGGGGCTGCAGGGCCTGATTAGAAACCCGTCGGCAGAGGGGGTGCGACGACGACGGGGTTCAGAGACAGGGAATCAGGCCCTGACGGGGAGGCTGAGGTGGGGGAAAGGAATGACGGTGGGATTGATCAAGGCCCATGAGAATGCAGGTCGGCGAGGGCTGTGGGTAGACGCAGGTCGACGTCAATGTAGGTAGGAGTGAAGAGAGAAGCCGAAAAAGATGCAGCTGGGTTTGTCCGTCACCGGAGGATTCTGCGTGCGACTGGACGAGTCACTACGTATGCAAAAGTGCGGTCGGTCGGTCGGAGGGGCGAAGAGGGAGGGGCGGTTTTTCTTGGATGTCGTCTGCAGTGGTCGGGGAACGAAAAGATACCCAAATAAAAACAACAAGACCGGGGGATTCGTGATTGGTGATCAGCTTCGTGTACTGCACGACGGATGTTGCCTGCCTGCCTGTCTGCCTGCCTTGGATCTCACTCAGCTGCTTCTTGAGAAGAGAAATGGACAGGATGATAGCAGCAGCAGCAATGGCAGAAACAACAGCGACAGCCTTGCCTTGCCTTGAACCCGGACCTTGGCCTGGTCATGCAGTGGGTGCTGCCCGAGCTGGGTTTTCTGCCCTCCCCGCAACCAGCAAGAAAAATTGTCGAACTCACGAAGTCCGACACGCCACCAAGACCGGGAAGCTGCAGGTTTGCAGGGGTCCGGCCTGACTCTGACACCTGGGGGTGGACCGATTATGTAAGCCAACGATGTTCTCACCCTAGTCCACTGGTCTACAGAATGCAGTAGCACAGTCTTGACCTAACTCTAGGGACCTCAGTCTGTCACAGCAGCTTGGCCACAAACCCCTGTGGCTTCAAAGCACTCTGGAGGGGGGCAGTTCTCTCCCAGGTTCGAACAACTTGGGGGTTGGCAATAGCGCCACCGACAACCGTTTGCAGCTGTGGCTGGCGTCTCGGCTTCAGTCACGACCGCATCCAAGTTACAGAACCGCCGCGGTGGCTTCTCAACTACATGAATCTTTGTTCATTTATTTCGTTGGCATACACACGCATCATCTGTCCCCCTCGAGTGTTGATCAGCATACAGCCCGCTATTTATCCCATCCCCCCTTGTGTGCAGTGCTTCAGGTCAGGACCAGCCCATCTCCTGAGCCGAGCTCAACAAACTCATAGCTCGGGGTCTCCAGCCTTTTGCCCTCACCATCCTGCGCCTTTGCCTCCTCGGCCTCGACAGCGTCTCGCAGGGAATATGTCGTCCGCTGCAGCAGCCATGAAATGAACCCACCTCCTCTTTTGGCTTCGTCGTGAGTCGCTACCCAGTACTTCGCACCGCTCACTCGTGCCGCCTGGACGCCATTCAGTGCCCCTAGATTCAGCTGTGCCGTCATCCATATGCGAATATCATCTAGCCCGTGTAATAAGGCAAGAGTCCTGATGCCCGCGGCCCTCACGCATTCCAGGTCAGGCCCTTTGATCCCGTGCGGCGAGTATATCACCGCCTCGGATTGTTGTTGAGGTGCTGTGCCCCTCGATCGAGTTGCTCGCTGGTCCGGACTGTAGCCTAGATCAAACGCTATAATCACTGCTGAGTGATAGTACAGCGCGTTGCCCTGCGTGATCACCCGGCCAATCCCTAACCACGGCGGCAGCGTCTCTGTCTTGTCTACCAACACGTCGTGCCAGTCCGGTGTCGACGATGAGAAGCCAGGCGTGGTAATTACGGTGTCAAAGTGGCCCCAGGAGCGTATCAGGTCTGCTGCCTTCTCCGTGGCGACCACCGGCACGCCCTTGGGCAGCTCCGTCAGCGTCGCCTGGTGACAGTGGTCTGTGAACTCATGCGATATGGCCACACAGTCGATCTGGCTGCCGCCGGCGCTTGCCTTCTCATCTCCTACCTCCTCCAGGACCTCATCAAGCTCCTGTATTGTCTGCACGGTTGGCTCGATGACGTGCCACTGGGTCGAGAACCACGCGGCGACATCACTCTGTGGGCCCCGAAGCCACGGGTCGATCAGGATGTTGAAACGCGAGCGCCGAGCTGTCTTTTTCGTCTTGGTTTTCGACCTTGGAGACGTGTTTGCAGAAGCTGGGACTGGGAGTTGCAGCAGCCACGTCGTGTCGGCGTTCAGATGAGCGAGTACAGGCCGTGGAGATGCTAACGCGCTTCTCCAGGCGGCTCGGTCCTTGAGGCTCACAATGCCTGACTTGGATGCGTCTGCGCCAACGGCCATTATATCACGCGGGGTATCTTGAATGTTTCGCCAAATTAGCCTTTGATGGAATGTAATTTTAGCCTATGAAACGAACAATGGATTTTGTGGTGAGAGGCAAGGTTAAACTTCCCGACGCCTCCTCTCGACATCGAGGTGAAGCCGCTAACGTTGGACGACGTCACAGAGGGCTTCCCCATAAAGCTTAGCGATAGTCTAGCCGTTCCGTCTTTCCAGGGCGTTGATTTAGCAGGGGTATGCCTGTATATCCCAGCTCCGGTTTCCACAACGGCACTCGACTGAGGTCTTGCGCAATGGGTTCACGATCTTCAAAACTCGACAAATAGCACATGTTCTAGTTCAGGCTCATGCGAGACGTCCTTATACCGCTGTCGGAACACATGTAAACGAAGATCTTCGAGACAACAACGCGTCAATTTCGAGCTACACAACCCGAATTCTTCAAGGAGTCCGGGTGCGCGTATCCACATCACATATGTGGATCGCACGAAAAAAAAGTTAAAGAAAAAAAACATACAGCACTGGGTATTCGCTAATCGTCACCGACTTAACTACTAATCCAGCGATTACAGGCTTGACTAGGGGAGAGCAGACGGGATCCCGTATTTTCCTGTATCTATGGCCGTATGTGTTGAGTTTCGAGCAGTTGCAAGCTATATCGTTTGAAAGGACCTGCGGGTTCGTCTCGTGTCATCTCCAGTGATCTTGGCTAAATTCCTGGTTGCCAGAATAAATACGCGGTACATGCCGTAACAGAAACGCCTAAAGGTCCTTTTGAACGAGGGCGTCTAAATAATGTAGTTGTTGGAGGGTTGGTAAAACATTGTGGCTTTGCAGCCCTTTTAGCAACATTGAAGGCTTGCCAGAGTGGTATAGGCACTGACACTGCTTTAGTACCTGATGCTATGTGGTGGCTATAAGGTGTTGGGCTACTCTATACTGTACTGATTTCCTTTCTATATGAATGGGCTATGATAGCATATGTGAAACAGAGAATATGTGTTCTACGCTTGGAGTGTTTTATTCTGCTGAACTCATTCCACATCTGTGAGGAGTCTTCAATAGAGGCGTCTGAAAATAGAATTGGAAGTCCTATGACTGAAATCGATGACATTGTTTCCATCACTGTTGAGATCGGTCCGTTTAGCTATGTGTATACAGATCTACATGACGTATATCACGTCTTCCACGTCCAAAACCTGCCTCAGTAGTGGATGTCCATCCTCCTGAAGCGAGAGTAAATAACTGCGCAAAAAGGCCCTTGAGCACGCAATATCAAGGCAGTATGGCTGACAGGAACTTTCTTGTCCCTGGCCGTCCAATCCGGGTACAGTGCCTTCATATCCACGAGGAAGTCCCGGAAGTCCTGGACGACACCGAAAGGAAGTCCCACTTTGACCGTGGCTGTTCTCATCTCGACAGTGATTAAGCCCCGTACTGACTGTTTGAAATGGCGTGCGGACTGTCCCACCAGTGATATGAATTCCTCATTCATTAACACTAAAATACCAATCATGTCGGTCACAGCGCGATCGCTGTGTGCTGCCTTCTCGAGACAGGCATTCAAAACGCAGAACTCAGCATGCGAGGATAGCGCAGCACCGCTCTGCTCTCCCTGCTCTCCGGAGCCCTCTCTCAAAATCACTAAGGCACTGTCGAAGCTCCTCCACGTCAAGAAGCTGAACATCAAGGTCGGCAAGGTGTTCCCTGATGTGTCCGTTTAGACACAATAGCTGCTGACTTGCGAACTCCAACAGCGGGGTGTAGAACGTGATGAGCTGCCGCCGATCAAATATCCCTGCGGATTCCACGGCAAATGCAGAAGGGTGTGGGAGAGCTTTTGCGCGTCTGCACGCCAAATGAAGACGCAGTATTTCGGTGTACTCTCGGTTTGGAAGGGCAGCCCAACCCAATCGAAAGACGCCTCGACGTACGACACATCTATGCACATGTGTTAGCCGTGAGCTCTGTTGTCAGGCGCACATCAAGCTTTTGAGGCTCGAGAGCCCACATCTGGATATCTGAGGTGCCCGATGCGCCGTTCACGTTCAATCGATCCATGTCGTCGTCGCGGTCATCCAATTTCTCCGACCGTAGGGCTAGTATGTCCCGTGATTGTACCATGGCTGAAAATTCTCATTGTCGAGTCGATAGGCCAGTTCTCTTTTGTCTTCTGATCTCCGATTTAGAGACCATTTCAGACAGTGTCGATTGATGCCTCGGCCATGCTCGGGCATCCATAGGATCATACTCATACTCATACATATCTTCCACGCCGTCTTCGGACCATAATTCCAAGAACATGATGTATTATTGCCCAGCAGTCTGCAGTGGCAGGCATCCAAATGCCATAATTAACAAGACCTGGCAGCCCAAGTCATTCGTATCCAAAGCTGTCAGATCATTTTCGGAATGCGGAAAGAATCGTATTATGTCTGCATCTTCCAGGCCTGGACCCGCCCCGTCTTCCGTAATGTGCATTTGCCCACTGTTGCCGTTGAGCTTTGTGTGCGCTGTTCGAGGCCAGGGGATTGGGTCGGAATCAGAGTTACTGTCCTCCGCATTGTTCAAGTATTGATCCTGGGCCTGGGCCATAGCGAACGAACTTCGCTAGCCCGAATCTTCTTTGAAAGCCCCCTCTTCAATGCTGGCGCCTCAAGACGTGAAGGAGAGTACCTCCCCAATAGTCCTACGACCAACAGCCAGACCCGATGCAGCGGAAGGACCCTAGAGCCGTCTTGCCACGCAACACCAGCAGATTATCTCCCTTGGAGAATCTTGCACCATAGCCACTCAGTACGTAGGCAAACTAGATCTAAGAAGCACGAGCTCGGATGTCTGCGTATCGTCCTTTGTCCCATTTCGGGGCCGCGAGTTCGCGCGATGGGGGAACTCTATCCAGCAGGGGCGTCCGCACTCGCCTGAAAATACGCACGTTAGTACCCATAAAGTGGAAGCCACGCCCGATAAAGGGCTGCGGTTCCTCGCCAGCATCTTGCAGGGTGTGGTTTCTCCCCGCGCGTACGACGCGTCATACCAGCAGCGGACCTACGATGCCGAATAACGCAATAATAGCCAGCGCCATAGCCACCCATGTTTCGATGACACCAAAAAGGTCGACTGTGTCGGCCATTGATGTTTAATGAGAGGAAGGGCGTTAGCAGGACCCTAAGGAAGCTGAGATGGCAATTAATTTAAAGATCGGAGATTTACACCGGTTAAATCGGAGAGTATACCGGTATAAGCTAAATACAGGCGCTAATACCTATATTTACACCTATTACCTAATTAATATATATATAGCTAATTTTACCCGTACTATCCTTATAATAAAAGCCCTTATTACTATATTATTTATATATATTTAAAAGTATTAAATTATTTAAAGATATAATATTTTCTATATTTATTTATTTAATTTATAGCTATAATAACCTTATTAAAAATCCTTTTCTTATTATTATTATTATTATTATTATTATTATTATTAAAAACCTTTTTAATTAATTAATATATCTTTAATAATTAATTAATTATTTTTATTATTTTTATAAATTATTTCTTAATAGCTAAAAAAGTTATTATTATAACTTTT